>JAXQJY010000020.1:600000-825871 GCA_037042185.1 Sordariomycetes sp. S80-01Y
GGGTTGGCGAGGGTGCGAGGCCGCAGTGGCAGCGGAACGGCGAGCTCAGCCTATAGCCAAGGTGGGAAATGAGCACTCGGGGCCTCCACTGACTAATTACTCCATGTTCCCGCTGCTGATCGATCGTGTCTCTGGCCGCTGCAGGAAGAGGGTTGAGGGTAGAATTTGAAGCTAGCCTCCGTCCCGTCCGGCTTGGAGTTGACTCTGCCTTAGTCTAGTCTGCCTTAGTCCTGTTTGCTCTGTTAGTTCTGTTAGTCGAGCCCGGGCAGGAGCGTGTCGGTCTCGTGTGCTCCTCCTCCAACTCAAGCTCCAGCTCCAGGTCACAGTTCACCTCCCCCCATCAGCACCGCCTCGGGCTTCCTCCTCTTCGACTCCCGCCCGTTACCGTTACCACTACCTTCGCTCATTCACTCATTCGCATCAACGGTTGCTTGACTGCGCCAGCCGACGGCTCATCTGCTGACGACGCACCGCCCGACACCGCTGAGGCACACGACTTTCTCTTTCACCTCCGATCGGCAATCCGCAGATCGTCCCCAAGCCAGAGAGGCAAACCACCTGCGCACGAGCATTGAGCCGCAGCCTCGCAAACACATCGACTGACCTGTCTTTCGCTTGCCAAAAGGGTCCCAGTCAATTCGACTTCAATTGCAAAACCTCGCCCTTCTTCAGTCTGGCCTCCTGGTCCCGGTCGCGGTTGCACTCATTACCAGACCCTGTGCCTGGCTGTGTCCGTGCCCGTGCCCGTGCCTGTGCAACTGATTCAAGGCCAACGCAACGCAACGCCACGACTCGACGACGAATCCTCCGACTCGCGACTCGCTCGACTGCAGGTGCTTGTTGTACATTGGGCACCCACCTGCCGCTCATTTCAACATTGTTGCGCTACGATACCAGACAAGACGATACCCAAATGACGACCCTACACTGCTGAGCATGGACAAAACCCTGCGCTTGCCACCACTCGCTACCAACCCGACACTCTCTTTGACGATTATCGCTTCGAACTAATACCACTGTCTCTTCCACCAATCTGCCGGGCCCAGCTTCTTGCGCTGGGCTGGCGGACCGACAGGCCAAATGACGCCCATGGCTGTTCCCAATCACTGGCCGCACGATGATCATCGGCAGCGAGCCATGCCTCAGTATCAACAACCTCCTCAAAGTCCTCACTACCCTCCTCCGAGGAGTCGACAGCCGCCGTATGTTCCACGGGGACCTCCCGCTTCCCTGGGCTACGGTCCCGATGCGTCGCCAATGACGCCCGCATCAGCCACCTCCGACGTTTTTCCTCCGCTGCCGCCCAGCAGCGAATACGACGCCCCTCTCTCGCAACGACGCCCTCCTCCCGTTGCGCTGCATCAACAACCTCCTCTTCCGAGATCCTCCTCTCGCTGGGACTCGCTCTCAGGCAGCGCAACTCCAGTCGTCGGAAACAGCCCTACGTCACCGCGGTTCGGCCCCGGTGCACCGCCTCCTCGATCCCGACCTACCACGCCGGGAGCCTACGATGTTGCACCCTTTGCAGGATCCTACAGCGAGCCCCCTTCGAGGCCACTGACGAGCAAATCGTCGGTCCCGGACATGCGATCGACGGGCATGGACCCATACGGGCCCGTGGACATGAACTTTTCCCGCCCGCGAAAGCAGAGCCTTCGACAGCCCGTCTCCGACACGCCTTCGCGTTCACGACCCCCCATGCTTCCAACCCCCTCTGAAGACGGCCTCGACATGTTTCACAACCCGCTTCCGAGCCCATGGCGCCCGCGGAGACCCTCCGTCTCGTCCCAGGTCTCTTCCTCTACGTGGGCCCCCGGCATGTCCCCTACCAGCGGGGAGTTCCCTGACGGCCGAGCACGCATGCGAAATGCAGGTCCGCCCCCCGTATCCGCGACTCGCCCGCACTTCAGCTACAGCAACCGTGTCGACAGCTCTGGATCTGCTCCTCCGACAATGGGTGGGGCGCCACCCTGGGCCAGCGGGGACGAGCTTCGTTCGAGTTTCAGATCCCAGCTCACTGCTTCATCTGCCCCTGGAACTGCCAACACTGAGCGTAGCAGCGTCCTGACCAAGGACAGCTCTGCCACGTCCTTTGACGCGAATCACGATGGGGAGCTGGACCATGACGAGCCCAGCATCGACGATGTTATGGGCATGTACGAGCAGGGCTTCGACGACGACTCGCACAACGAATTTCTGGATCAGCAGGGCTACCAGTCAGATCGTTACAGCAGCGAGAGGGATTCGAGGCCGCCTTACGAAGATTCACGCAGCTCGGGGATATTGAGCGGCATCTCGGACAGGTCTCCGCTGCCGGTTCAGATCGAAGAGGACATCTATGAACACCTACCACCGCCACCCGTTCAGATCCACGAAGAGAAGAGCGAACCTCAGCCCCCCCAGCCGGTTCAGATCCAAGAAGAGGACGACGACCACCTGCCGCCTCCCTCCAGGTCGAAACTGGACGCCGAGATTCGACAGTCCAAGATGATCTTTACCAGCCCCGCCTTCATGGCGTCGGTCTCGCATCTAGCCATGGAAGACAAGGAGGAGAAGCGTGATTCGGGCAAGTCTCTGGAGTCGGATCCATCCGACACATCGCAGCCCACCATCACCCGAACCGCTCCCGATGACTTCAGCCACTCTTCCGAGCCATCAAACGTCGGCGATGTACGCGACACGCCCTCCCCCATCTCACCCATCCTTAGTAGCCCGACCGCTGTTGCGTCGCCAACGGAGAGCAGCTATCCCGAGCCGCGACCTCCGATTGGACCCGTCGAGGCTGAGGAGCCGGGCTGCCGAGACCGATATGGATTCAAAAAGGAGACTCAACACGTCTCTCGGAAACAATACGACAAGTGGAACTCAGGGTACTCGGAGTATCTCGCCCGTCGGAAGAAGAAGTGGCAGGGCTTCCTCAAGGAGAACTCGCTCATGACGGACGAGCCGAACCGCTTCCCGGCGCCAGGACCCAAGACCAGGAAATTTGTCCGCAAAGGCATTCCTCCTGAGTGGCGCGGTGCAGCCTGGTTCTACTACGCCGGCGGCCCGGCGATCCTCGCCAAGCACTCCGGTCTGTATGCTAAGATGCTGCACCAGAAGGCCAAGCGCATCGACGTCGAGGCCATCGAGCGTGATCTACACCGCACGTTCCCCGACAATGTCAAGTTCAAGCCGCCAGGCATGGACTCGGTCAACCAGGGCATCCACAAGACCATCAACGCCGACGACACTGTTCAGGCCAAGCCTGAAGAACCGCCCATCATCTCCTCACTGCGACGCGTCCTCTTCGCATTTTCCATCTACAACCCGAACATTGGCTACTGCCAGTCCCTCAACTTCATTGCCGGGCTCTTGCTGCTCTTTGTTGACACCGAAGAGCAGTGCTTCTGGCTTCTTAATGTCATTACGCACATTTACCTCCCAGGCACCCACGAGATGTCGCTAGAAGGCTCCAAGGTCGACTTGTCAGTCCTCATGACTGAGATCCGCGATCAGATGCCCGCTGTCTGGGACAGAATCGGTGGCGAACTTGAAGGGCAGCCGTCTTCCCGCCCAGCGACGTCGCGGTCGATCCGCCGACCCCGACTGCGCCGCACTCGCGAACAAGGCTCCCTCCCGACCGAGCGCCTGCCTCCCATCACGCTTTGCATGACAGCCTGGTTCATGTCCTGCTTCATCGGCACGCTGCCCATCGAGACGACGCTACGCGTGTGGGACGTCTTCTTCTACGAAGGCTCCAAGACGCTGTTCCGCATCGCCCTCGCCATCTTCAAGTCGGGCGAGTCCGAGATTCTTAGCGTGTCCGACCCGATGGAAATGTTTGGCGTCGTGCAAGCCATGCCTCGCAGGATGCTCGACGCCAACTCCCTCATGGAAGCTTGCTTCAAACGCCGCAACGGCTTCGGGCATCTGTCCCAAGGCGCGATCGACGAACGGAGGCAGGAGAGGAGGGATAAATCTCGATCCGGCGAGGGGAGAGTGAAGAGCGCGCACACAACGGACGGCGAGGACGGCGTCCGCAGAAAAGGGACGCTCTTCAGACGCAAGAAGCGGGACCCGTCTCGGCCGAGGGGAGCGGAGGCCTAGTGTGCCTGTTGAATTTTGAGTTTCTCACGGTTTCACGACGATGCATGGCGCGCATGCTTTTCTTTTGTTTCCAACACACTTGGTTGCTTTTACAACATGACCTGAAGGTCTAATGATGATACGGTTGCATAGCCGCTACGGAGTCAGGCGTTTCATGATTGATAGAAGGGGTGTCAAAACAGGGATAGAGGGACACTGGGAGTGCGTAAAAAAGCAAGAACAGGGAGACGAGACTTTAGGATACCTCTCACGGCTGCGAACGCCGAGCATGACATGACAGCACAGTACTTGGGAGAGGTGCAGAACAAGAAGCCGAAGAATAAAAATCAATTCATGAAAAATGCCATGTGCCTTGCCTGCCTTTGCGCCTGTATGCCTCGTCTCATGTCGTCTGTCAGTATCGACCCCGCTGACCTTGTGCAGCCATCAATCCGAAGCCGGTGCACCTACGCATCTCGGTCGGCAGCCTGGCAAACCCCGTCCCGAGCCAGATCCTCATCGTCCTTACAGTCCTCACACGCCCGGCCGCTCGGCCCTACGGCTGCCTCGGGAACTCGGGCTCCTTCATGGCGTACTTGTCCACGTACGTCTTCACGTTCCTCCGCCACTCCTCCCTGTTGCTGCGGTACTCCTCGGCGATGCGCTCCTCGAGGGGGTCGTCGGGCTGGGGCTCCTCGAGCAGGCTCCTGACGGCCTCGAGCACGGCGGCGATCTTGGTGGAGGGCTTCCAGTTCTCGGCCTTGAGGGCGCCGAGGCAGATGTTGCCGAGCGAGTCGTTGGTGACGTTGGGGTGGTAGATGCGGGTGGCGAAGCGCAGCACGGGCGGCTTGAAGGGGTAGTCGACGGGCAGGGACAGGATCAGGCCGAAGGTGCCCGGGTGGTAGGGCGACGAGGGGAGGGGCTGGTGCACGACGTGCCAGGTGTGCAGGCTGGCGGAGTCGGGGAGGGTGATTATGAAGCCCGCGGGCGGGTTCTCGGTGAGCTCGGCGTACTCCTGGGAAAGGAAGGTTAGGATGTGTCTGCGTGGGGGGTCGCTAGCCCGGTAGGGGGGGGGAGATGTATGTACCTTTGCGATACGCTTGGTGGACATGTTGGGCGGTTGGATGGCGAGGGCCCGACGTGGGGTGGGCGGTGTTGCGCCTCGACCGGTCTGGGATCTATCTGGGTGGGTGGTAGATCTGATGTCCTCGAAAAACCGACGGACAGCTTGGCAAGACAGTGGGGGCAAGATGTTGCGGCAGCGGTGCAGAAAGCTGAGAAAAGTCCTTTGTTGACGTTGGTTCGCGACGGCTCTGGCTCTGGCTATGACGGAGGTGGGGTGCAGTTGGGCAGGCGGGGCAGGCGCGCTTGTCTTTTATAGGTCCCGGACCCGGGAATGATGGCACGGTGCCTGGGGCCCGGCTTAGGGCCTGGGCCTAACGCGATATGTAGGTAGGCCGATGTGGGATGTGGTGGGAAACAGCATTCGCGCATCATGATGTCGAGAGAGCTGGGCAGCGCCAACCTGGGGGTGCGCTGATGCGAGGGCTGCTTGATGCTGCGTGCTCCGGTTTGATGGGGTGCAGTGCTGGACTGACTGGTGCGTTGTTGCTCCGTACAGCTTTAATCCATGATTGCAGGCTGTTCTAAGTAGTAACTACATGGTCGTATGGCAAGTGCGACCGTCGAGCAAACCGTCCATCGCTCCTTCGCTCACATGCGCACTTGCCGTCGTTGCGATGCACCCGCACCGCTGATCTCCGATCTCGCCCAGACCTATACTTAGTAAGATCGGGTACCTCAGCAGGAACTTACAGTGGCAGGTACCTGCTGTAGGCCCAGACCGGCGGGCTGGTGGGGCCCTCACCGCTCACCGAGAGAGATCCCGCGGGGCAGAATCCCCCACCGCCAAAAAGTTGAATTTCTCCCCGTCGCTTTCTGCCACCATAACCACCACCACCACCTTCGTTCAGCGCAACCGCAGCCATGGCCTCACCGGAAGCGTCAATGCCCTTCATAAGGAATCTGGCATCCAGTGGTTTGTTTTCCCCTCTGCGTCCCCCCTGCCAATCGCTGACATAGACGTCCCAGACCGCAAACTTCGCACCGCATCCGTCGACTCCCTCAAGCTCTTCCTCTCTACCCGCAACCCGCTCGGGCCCCTCGAGGCCCTCAAGCTATGGAAGGGTCTTTACTACGCCATGTGGATGGCCGACCGTCCCGCGCCGCAGCAGCGCCTCGCCAACGAGCTCGCCTCCCTCGCCGAGGACCTGCCCGACGCCGCCTGCCGCCCCGTCTGGTTCGCCGCCTTCTGGGACGTGCTGGGCCAGCAGTGGAGCAGCGTTGACAAGCTGCGCATGGACAAGTTCCTGCTCCTGGTGCGACGCGTCCTCGCCACGCAGCTGAGCTACGCGATGCGCGAGCCGGAGCTGGAGGCCGTGCTCAAGGAATGGCCGTTCGAGGAGGAGGGGGACCTGAGAAAGGTTCCCCTAGGGCTGCGGCTGCACGTGCTGGATATCTGGGTTGACGAGCTGGAGAGGGCGGGCGCCCTGGAGGAGGCGAACGCGCCGTTCCTGGCCAGGATAGGGGAGATGGTCAAGGCCCTGCGGTGGTCGCCCGTCAAGCAGGTCCGGGAGCGCGCGCGGGAAAGCTACGACGATGAGCGGCTGCCGTGGTCGGAGGGCAAGAAGGACGAGGGCGCGGGTGAGGGTGAGGAGATGGAGGAGGACGGCGACGAGTGGGGCGGCTTGGACGATTAGACGGTCATGGCTGGAGTCACGGCGTTTACAGGGTCGCTGGACCGGGCGTTGGATCTGCTCTTTTTATCAACAATTTTACGGTTGACTTCTTGCAAAGCTTTCATGTTAAAGGGCACTCAAGACTGGAGGATATGTTGCCCCGCCTTGACCAACGATTTCTACTCTTCGTCGTGGGCGGACACCGCCCTCAACACGACCAGGACCGGATGCCCATGATCCAAGTTCTTATCCCTTGGAATGGAAATTACTTCCTCAACCACGCCGTGTACATTTTCACTGCAGCATCAACAGATCTATGTCCTGGAACGAGGGTGTTAGGGATTGTGCTCGACCTCTGAGAGGAAAAGGTCAGAGAGTGCGGGCGTAACATAAATTGCCAGGATCTTGGGCTGATAATGGTGTCAAAGAGACGCCTCGTCATCTATATTGGTCTCTTCCGAGACTATGTGCCTCTATGGCGATGGATGGATGTGACACTTGCTCACGTGTCATACTTGCGACTCTTTCGAGCCCCTCCAATGATGAGACATCTAGCAGAATCTCAAAGTTGTTACGTTCATGCTTAGATTTGTAAATATTTTGCCATCAATATATGATAGAAGCAATAACATGTTCCTAAAAACCCTCTGTCCTCTTCACTATCCTTCTTCTTGCCCCCTTTTTTCACGTCCCCCATACCCTTGCAGGGTAGGAACCGATCATAGGATGCTACCGCCTCTGGAGTGCCTTCGAATTTGGTTAATACGAGTGTTTCAAGCCAGGTACTGTGGGCTATTTTGGGTCTTCAACCGCTACCGAACACAGAAACGTTTCATATCCTCCCCTGGCTAGTGGGCGACGATTGGACAACACTCCCGCGGCATACTTGACGCCTCAACGTTAGTTCCATGGCTAGACCACTTTTACGAAATACGCGGGGTAAGATTTGGTAAGATTTCCGCGGTATGTATGGGTATTCGAGATCTCCTGAACGGTACTACAGCATGAGAGTCTTTCCTAGTTATTGCCAGGGGTAGTATCGGTGAGAGCTAACTTTTACGCTGTCGTCCAAGTCTTCTCGTATCTGTGAGATACATTGACGTTGGACAGCGAGCCTGCCATATACATGACAGTCTTCTTGTTCCTCGAAGGTCCCCAAACCCAGCTTCAGACCGCGTCTTCGGGGTATCTACTGCGGCACCCCCTGTCGCCCGCCCCCGCATTGCTACGCGACTTTCCCGCAATGATTTCCGGCTGGGGTCGTCAGCTGTTCAAGGCTAAATCCTGTCCCCGCCATAGCATCCACCAACAGGCGCTTTTCCGCAGAGATGTAACCCTCCTAGTTGAAGCACTCCAACAGGACTTTGAGAATTCCCACGAGGCTAGACACTGGTAATGCCGACTGCCGTTAGACTTAGTCCATCACCTCTTCCGGGTATTATCATCTCGATATTGGCTAAATAGGTGACACCATATAAATACCTAACTGCCGAAGGAAGACGGTAGTGACAAAGGAGTAACAATCTTTTCCTACGCTGCACACACCACCTCAATGCTGCTCTCTCCTCCCATTGTTAATCATGAAGATCTATACTCTTGCAGCTGTCCTGGGAGCACTTCTGGGTAGCAATTCCAATCAGCCACAGGTAGCCCACGCAGCTCCGCCGCCCTCGAGTTCAGAGGCCGTCAGGGAGCGTGTAAGCATCAATGACGGATGGAAGTTCAAGCGCTACGCCGTCAACCCTGATGGAATTATATACGACCAACGTCCCGATTTGCAGAATCTAACAGGTGTCACCGCACTCCGACCGTGGATCTTGCCCACGGGCAATGACTACATCGTCGACCCGGAGAACCGTCATCCCGTACCGGACAGCCCTCCTCCGGACGATGATGTTCCCTTCATTCAGAAGACTTTTGACGATGATTCCTGGGAAACAGTGAAGCTGCCTCACGATTGGGGGGTAAAGGGCCCATTCTACACCGAGGACAGTCCGCCAGTGGGAGGTGGCATGGGTCGACTTCCAGTGCACGGCGTAGGTTGGTACCGCAAAACAATACAAATGAGCCGAGAAGATGCATGGAAGACGACCTACCTTGACGTCGACGGGGCCATGTCTTACGCTATGGTGTGGCTTAATGGGCACATCGTGGGTGGCTGGCCCTATGGTTATAACTCCTTCCGGCTCGACTTAACCCCCTTTCTTCACTCTGGGAAAGACAATCTGCTGGCAATCCGTCTGGACAATCCACTCGAATCTGCGCGTTGGTATCCCGGGGCTGGTCTATACCGCAACGTCTGGCTTACCAAGGTGGGCCGCGTCCACATCGGGTATCAAGGAACGCACGCTACAACTAGGGAGATCTCCAAAAGCGCGGCTACTGTGGACCTGAATGTTACTCTGGTGAACAGTGGCGAGGATGAGCAGTTTCTCAAGGTCAAGACTGAAGTCTTCCAGAAGTCGCGTAGCGGTGGGCATGGTAAGAAGGCAGGCAAGGTGGCCGTGAAATCCGCAACCATCCCGCCAACGGAGACCGTGACCGTCGGTATGTCTCTTCAAATACCCGAACCTCGCCTCTGGGGCCCGCCGCCCACTCAAGAACCAAACCTCTATGTTGCAGTCACAGAGCTTGTCGTAGACGGGGAAGTGGTCGATTCTTATGAGACCGAATTCGGGGTTCGTACGCTCGATTTTGACCCTGACCAAGGCTTCTTCATCAATGGGGAGCGAGTCGAGTTCAAGGGCGTCAATGAGCATCATGACCTCGGAGCCTTGGGCGCGGCTTTCAACACCCGGGCTGCCGAGAGGAAGTTGGAGGTCTTGCGCGAGCTTGGTGTCAACAGTATCAGAATGTCACACAACCCACCCGCTACGGAGTTCCTCCAGCTCACGGACAGAATGGGCTTCCTCGTAATCGACGAGATATTCGACTCCTGGCAGCGGAACAAGACGTCCGGCGACTTCCACCTTATTTTTGATGACTGGCATGAGCCGGATGCGCGAAACTTTGTTCGACGAGACAGAAACCATGCATCCATCATCGCCTGGAGCTTCGGCAATGAGGTTGGCGAACAATATACGGATGAAGAGGGCGCAGCTCTGGCGAAGTATCTTTCCGACATCATTGCCTCTGAGGATCCCACACGGCCCACGACGGCCTCTATGAACTACGCAAAGCCGGATATGCCGTTTGGTGGCTCGATGGATCTACTATCGATCAACTATCAAGGCTCTGGGATCCGGGATACTCCCAACTATTCGAACCAGGAGGGCATTCGTACACAACCACTTTACCCTGAGTTCCACGAAGCCTTTCCGGATAAGGTCATTATCGGCAGCGAGACAGCCTCGACCATCAGCACGCGCGGTACCTTTATCTTCCCCGTAGATGCCGGCAACAGTGGCGCGCCTGTCAACGAGACTTCCGGCGGCAACTCTACCACGGGGTACGTCAGCGCTTACGAGCTCTACACCGCGAACTTTGGGTCGCCCCCCGACAAGGTCTGGGTGAACCAGGACAAGAACCCGTACGTTGCTGGGGAGTTCGTCTGGACTGGTTTTGACTATATTGGCGAGCCAACCCCCTACTACAGCTCACGCAGCTCTTACTGCGGTATTGTAGACCTCGCTGGCTTCAAGAAGGACCGATACTATCTTTATCAATCCCGTTGGAGGCCTGAAGTCCGGATGGCGCACATCTTGCCGCATTGGAACTGGCCCGATCGTGTCGGCGAAGTGACACCGGTCCATGTGTTCTCATCAGCAGATGAAGCCGAGCTCTTCGTGAACGGCGATTCGCAAGGCAGACAGGTCAAAGCGGAGTTTGGATACCGTTTTCGCTGGGACGATGTAGTCTATGAATCTGGGGAGCTGCATGTCAAGACTTGGAAGAATGGGAAGACGTGGGCATCAGAGACGGTGAGGACTACCGGCGAGGCTGCTAAGCTCAAGCTCACGGCAGACCGCTCGAGGATTTACAACGACGGCGAAGATCTGTCCTTTGTTACGGTCGAAGTCCTGGATAAAGATGGGCGCGTGGTACCAACGGCAGCCAACAGCATCACTTTTGACATCAAAGGGCCTGGCGAGATCGTGGGTACGGATAACGGCGACCCCACTGATATGACGGCGTTCCCATCCCTGACACGGAAAGCTCTAAGTGGTTTGGCGCTGGCGATTGTGCGAGGGCGCGAGGGTGAAAATGGGATACTAGAGCTCACGGCAAAGGCGCAGGGCTTGACATCGGCTACAGTGAAGATTCGTCTATGATGTTCTTTACGCATTAAGTTATAGGTACCTAGAGTCCCGAAGTGGGATGTTGACACCACAATAAGCCTTCTTATCTGGTATAGCTGTAATACGCCTAAGTGCTGAAGCGGCATAAGTGGGACGTAGGCGTTTGTGAGGCTCGGGTCTGTACCAACCACAGGATAGGGAGGCCGGGTTATCAGTTCGTTGTTCACAGTACATTGTGTCACATGTGCAAGACTGGGCAGTCGTCACAGCCGAGTGCTGAAGATGTGGTGGACGTTGTTGACTCGTGACCTGACGCCGTGCAGACTCTGATAGACAGCGGGTAGTAGCAGTAGTAGCAGCTTGAGCGACGCGATTGTGAAGGACAGACGTTTTGTCATGGGATTTCGAATATAAGCGTAAAGAAAACGCCCGTATTCATTACGTCTAGCACTCATGCCAGCACGTGTTGGCCTAGTACGGCGACGGTGAGATGCATCGGTGTGAATGGCTTAGGATGTTGTGGCCCGCCAATTACTCGACCAGTTGGCAAAATAGGGTTTGCAGCCTTGTAGAATACGTTTTACAGGGGCGGGGTGAGGGCGCCTATCATCTTTCACCAGTGGACGTCTGTTTCCGACAATCGGCATTATCATCACGCCACAATACCGCAAAATCACCTGATATGCCACGCCGAGGCTAGCAGAAGTAGGGGTCGTCGCAACATCGGGCACGCTGCTGAGTTGACTTTTGGATCAAAAAGAAGCGACAGTAAATCGCAGTGGCCATCTCTGGCTGTTTTGCTTGGTCAGGGCAACGGATTCGGCACGTGGTGTGAATTAGCTCGTGCGCGATCTGGTGCTTCGGCCACTCTGGCAGTGCTTATTAAATATTGAGTTACTGTCTTCTTCCTAAAGAGTCGGTTCCGAAACAGCTTGCCATAGGTCTGCCTGAGCGGTTCTCAATCCGTCATTGTACTTCCACTCCCCAAATCAACACCCCGGTGTCTTGCCCGTAAGCAGAAATCTCGTCGCTGATTCGACCGCCTCTTCCCGTGAGCTTGTCGCCTAATCTACGTCGTTGTCGCTAACCTCACATCTCAACCAGACCCATGGTCAACACACCGTTTTGTCAATACTCGTAGTATCTGAGAAATGATGAAGATCACGCGTGCTATATCCTTGACGAACTTCGTGGTGGCTAGCTCCGCGCTAGGCTTCCAAGTTTTTGTATTGTACCCGTGGCACAAAGAGTTGGACGCAAGATTCGAGGAATTGAAGAAGGAGCATTTGAAAGTACAGAGTGCGGTGGGAAACGGTCTGGCCGAGCTGCAGCAAAAGGCTTACTCAGGCAAGGAGGATGAGCTGAAACGCCAAATCTCCCGAAGGTGGTGGTGGCTCTAAAACCTCTTGGAATAGACGGTATCTTATTTTCACTTGCCAAATGACCGCACATGGACCAACCCTCGCAGAGACTATCAGAACCGCGAGGAACAAAATTGTGCCGGCTAAGGTCAAGCCTCTAGCTACAGCGGTAAGCAGGATGACCAGGGGCGCGCCATTTCACGTGAGATTTGCCTAAGGTAGCGCCCTCTACTGCCCTCTCACATATGCTCCCCTCGCATCTGTAGTTGTGTAAACCAACTCTCCACAAACCATGGATTGGTCAAGCGCAAGCTTGCGGAGGGCCGCTAAAGCCTGTTAGCTCAACTGAATGAGGGTGCGCGAATCATCCATTGACCGGCTTTGGAGTGTATGAAGAAGTGAACGGTCAGGGAGCTATGTCAACTGCTGATGCTGGAAATGTCACGAGTGGAGAGTTCAGTCGAATCGACTCTTGAGCCGTTTATACAGGATCTCATAGCAGACAATCAAACATGTCTGTGACCCAAGCAGGTCAACAATTGTCAAAGTATTTCGAGAAAAAGTGTGTTTGTAAAGACGAAGTTTCGTCATCTCGTCCTTTTGTTCATTGATCAAATCGAGTCATTAAAGCAAATGCACGCTCATAGCCGTCCCGTCTACCCCCGCTTCAAATGTCCGAATCTACCACTCAAGCTCGCCCTTGGGGAAGAACTCGTTGATCAGCCCCATGTAGTAGGGCTTCAGGTCCTCCACCTTGGGTACCTCGTCGCTCTTCGAGTACAGGTCGTACGGGTTGAAGGCCTGCACGGCCTTGAGCATGGCCCAGTCCTTCTCCACCATGAACTGCTGGTACGCGCCCTCCCGGTGCCACGGGTAGAAGGAGTGGTACCTGATCATAGCCAGCGCCTCGTCCGGCAGCTCGCTCTGGTCCTTGACGACGTGGTACAGGTACTCGTCGTGGCCCCAGCTGAGCATGACGTTGTCCATGCCGCAGCCCTCGCTGTAGATGCCGTTCTTGGTGGAGTAGATGGCATCCTTGGAGTCGGGGTTGTTGACGAAGGTGTCGGGGTAGACGATGCGCTTGTCGAAGGCGCAGCCCACAGGGAACGTGTCGCCCACTACGTCCCACTGGCCCTGGGTGTCAAGCTCGGGGAAGAAGAGCATCAGCTTGCCGAGGTCGTGGATCAGGCCGGTGACCTGCATCCATCTTGGCTTGCCGTCCCGTCGAATAGCCTCGGCGCTCTGCAAAAGATGCTCGATCTGTGACAGGGAGGTGTCGGGGTCGCTCTCGTCGATCAACGTGTCCAGCTTCTCCATCGCCTGCCAGATGGTCATACGCGGCCTGACCCGCGAGGCGGAGTAAAACTTGTTGCGCGCGGCAAGGTTGTAGGCCACTGTTTGCTTCTCGTGCTGCTCGCGGTAGAAGTTGCGTACGCGGTCGCACGCATCCTCGTACTGGCGGAACGTCTTCTTGTCCTTTGTGGCGTCGAACTTGGACTTCTGGTCGTACTTGATAGAGTTGACGTCGTCGATGGCGTCGGAAATAGCCTCGAGCTGGGCGCCGGTGTCGTCGTGGACGTCGGCGAGCGCTGTGGGTGCCATCTTGTGAGGTTTTGAGGTGGTTGTGTGTGACAAGGGGGGTAGTGCCTCCACGTCAGGTGGGTGAAGAGAGTTCCTGATGGAGGGAGGATGTGACTAGGTCTATGTGTAAATCTGACGAGAATTACAATGACTCCTGCTAGAAATCTCGGAAAGAAGATATTTGATGTTTGAAGAATGATGTCGATTCAGAATAGACGAATGGTTCTTCCTCTATATACAATCTGACCAGAGTGCGGTTAATAGCCCTCTTGGACCCTGCAACCCCACGAGTTTTCCGCACTTGCTCAACTGGGAAAGCCCTCGCCGGCACTATCTATCGTACGTCATTTGACTCCATCGCCATGCAAACAATCGCAGAAGCGCGTCGATGATGGGATTTGGTGGCTAAAAGCTCGGTGCCCCTTGCCCCTCTCGTACCAGGAGCAGACATGACCGGCGGCGCTAGCCCTCACCTGAAAACCCAAATGGGTTGCGCTCCAATCCTATCAACCGGTGCAGCCTTCTTCTTTTGGACACATCTGTTTAGCGTGTAAGCCACTCCACGTTTTTAGTTTGGCGCTCCACTTGGCTGCTCGCTTATTTCCTCCCCTCAGTCCCGAGCCATTCGAAGAAGAGGTTTTACGATCGGTTCAGATGAGAATCTGGCTTGCCGGGGACATGAACCCCGGATCTCCGCCCCTGGAAGATCAGGGCACTGATTGCTGGCGCCAAAGAGCCCCACGCCTGCCGCACGGTGGAAGAACTCCCATTCACGATGGCTTCAATTCCGCGACGGCTGAAAGGCCGGCAGTTTTCGATGCTGCAAAGGAGGGGTCGTGTCCTCGGGGCTTCTATGGCCGAAGCTTGCGCTCCCGATATAGATGCCGAGATGTCTCTGAAATGCAGGTTCTGTCTCGGGTGACACTGACCTGTCACTGGATGACGAATGCGTCACTTGCCCGTTCGGTCAAAGGGGAAAAGTTGGACGAAGGTCTGTTATCCCAATCAAGGGTCTTCGTCTTCCACAGCTGCGTGATTGAGATTCTCTGCATTCGTTCTTAGCACAGCACACTCCCCACGGAATCAAAATCCTCCGTTGCCAAGGTGCGCCCCACGATGCCTTGGAGAGTTCGATCCTAAACCGACTGGCGGAGGCGATTTGCGAGTGAGTTGGAGCGAAGAGTGGACATCAGAACATCCTGGTATTTTAGGAAATCTTCTCCTGAAGAGGTAAAGAATCCCGCGCAAGTGCTTGCGGGTACAGCTCAACAATGGCCGTTTGACTACTACCCGGCTACAGCACGTTAGAGAACGCTGAGATCATTTGCTCCTGGTGTTAGACAGCGAGGATTAGGGCTCGAGTCGCTTCTTCTTCGTTGTTGACTAACATTCGCCCTGTTGGGCAGGTTTTGGCGAGGCGATTGATCCACAGCCGCCCCCGAAGCTGCCGCCTGAGCTTGTGCTACCATCTCAGGACACTGAAACTCAACTTGTCAAACAACAGAAATCACTTACAGTAGTTACCGCCGGGGCAGCATTTTCTTCTTTGTCTGTAACGGATGGTTTGACACGATGCCCGAAGAGATATTGACGGCTTGGGGCGTCCACTACTCATTACGGAGTCCAACAGGAGCTATTCAGAATTCAAACCCCTTCCATTCATGAGGTGATTGAATGCTGTTCGTCTTCAACCTATCCCGCATTGGTTTTGTTCAGCTGCATCCATTGGGAGTGGCCTACTTCCCGACTGTGCCGGAGCTTAAGGAATGTCTGTCGTAGCCACAAAAGCGAAGGTGAAGCGAGCTTTTCTGATCTCACAATTTTTAAGGGGTTGATATTATCATTTGCACGGGACTGATATTAAGAGCGACGCTTGAGTGCCTTGAGGGTCTTTTCAGCGGCAAACACACTTCGTTACAGTATCACAAACTCATCACGTTCCTCAACATTCTAAATCTATCATCTAGTCTTACAACACTGTCACACCGTGACTTGTCCAGCAAGCACACCCCTACTCCTGTTGTGTCTGTCCTTTCCGAATACAAACACCGTAAGCATCAGCCTCAGAACCAGGCTTGTAGCATATCTCGTCCCCTTTGCAGTCCTTCACGACCTTGCAACTCGGGTACCCCAGCTGCGGCGCGTCAGGATTGCCGGGCTCGGTGGCGTTCTTGCCTTCTGCGATGCAGGCACCGTACGGCCAGTCCGCTGGGCCAGGCTTGTAGCACATTTCGCCCTTGTGGCAGTCAGGCGTCACTTTGCATCCCGGGTGTTGGAGCTCGGCGCGGGGTCGGTGGATGATTCCGGCTGAGGAGGTGGCTGTCAGGGAGAGGAGAGCGAGGGAGAGGGATCTGAAGGAGACCATTCTGGTGGTTGTATAGGGACGTATTCTTGTTGTTGCTTGATAGACGTAGAGAAACTGAGTCGTCCGCCAGGGATCGAACTGCTGAGGAAAGTGTATGGGATTGGTGAGGGTTGTAAAAGAAGCTTGTCGAGAGAGCATTCAACCATTGAGCAGAGACCCCTTTTTATACTGTTCCAACCGTCACTTTGCCGCGATCTCAGATATCTTGGCCGCATTGAATGCCGTTCTGCCATGTGAAGGGCTTCATGATATCACCTAAGATGTTGAAGATCCAACTACGTCAACAGCGGCAATTGCCAGCCGCAGCCCCCGTCCCACGTTCTACCAAATACCGAAAGATCTGGCGGCGCTGTCAAAACAATCAGTATAGATCTGAGCTTCTGAAACAGGTCTCTTAGTCTGACGTGACCTCAAGACACGCAAGCTGAGCGAGATCGCCAATCCTCCGACACGCAGCGGACGGCAGTGGCTGGACCCTGAAATGCGCGCCGCAATCCTTCGGCAGATCAAAACGCCTCTCCCGCTGTCCCAGCCTATAGAGATAAAATCATGACCAGTAATATTGTGGTCTTGGTGAAAATGGGTTTCGGAATGTCGGCTGTTGGGTGGGGGTTGCGATTGAGGACGCAGGGTTGAGGGTCCTTGCCGTAGAGGAACACTCGGGACCGACAGTTTCGGAAGCCCCGTTGGTCCCCAAACGCGGCAGACATTCTATGAGGCCACCTCATCAAGGGATTTATACTGTAATTTGCGAGTCTTTGGCACAGCCGAGGACATTCGACACTGACTCAATGATCCATGGTGTCTGAAAAGACCGGAGTGGAACTACGCTCAAGAGACAAGGATATCTTCGAGTTCAATAAACATCTTCTTCGTAATCTACTTGCTGTTTAACGTCTTAGTGATTCGGAAAGTTCGCCTAAGTTGCTGGGAATCCAGAATTTGGACTCCACTGAATCGTTTAGTACTTGTACCTCCATCCTCTTTCGCTGCCCGAGTGCTCAGACCATCCCTCAGCTTCATCCAACTTCTTATTCAGCTTGATGCACCTCCACCTGACTAGGCAAGCCGAAAGTACCGTCAATGCACAACCAACGATCAGAAGGCCACCGCCCATGCGGTAGTGCGGTTCCTGGCTCCTGGGGTAGAAATACGGACTGAACCAGTGGCTCGACTGTGAGATGCAGTTCGCAATAGCAATCAGAGCCGCCTTCTTCGCTCTCGGTGCCGGAACAACCGTCGTCTCCCAGGACAGCTGCAAGTTGAGGCCAGAGTAGGTACCGCAGACAAGTAAGATGATGCCGATGTACCGCGCGGCAACGTTGAGCGTGCCAATGAGGATGCCGCAGCCACCGGCTGAGATGATGATGGGAATGATGACGTGCAACGTCGATTCTTGGAACTTGCCGCAGGACCAGGCGAGACAGCAGGCGGCGATGTAGGCGAGGGCGTAAGGGGGCGCTTGGATGAGGTAGGTTGTCATCTTGTTGAAGCCGAAGGTGTTCATGATGGAGGGAAGGAAGTCCTTGAAGGACTGCGCCGTGACAAGGGCGAAATGCATGAGGCAAAAGTACCTATTTCATTATTAGTCAGTATATTCGTGACCACTGAAAGGCTGTGAGAGCTGCTTACCATGTGAAGGGCTCCTTGACTGCTTCCTTCAGACCATCCCAGGTGCCGCCCATCTTCTCATCGCGACCACCGTTGCTAACGAGGACACGATACTGCGCCATCTCACGCTCCTGTTCAGTAAAGAATTTTGTGTTGTGAGGCCACTCAGGAAGGAAGATGAAAGAAGCAACCGCAACAACGATGGAAGCGATGCCCTCAATCAAGAAGAACCACTGCCAAGCATGCAGGCCGGCGATGCCGTCCATGTTCTCAAGGATGCCGGCCGCTAGGAAACCAGAGATGATGTTCGATATGGTGTTACCCGCGTGCCAGATAGCCATTCGGATGGGAGACTCTTCTTTGGTGTACCAACTCGATGTCATGAGAGTCAGACCGGGGAAGAAGGGAGCCTCTGTGAGGCCAATGTAGAAGCGAATCATGCAGAAGCCAACACCGTTGGTCATGGCTGGCATGCAGATCGTGCCGACGGACCACATGAGCATGATTGTGGGGAGGAAAAGCCGCGGGTTGGATTTGGCGAGGATGAGGTTACCGGGAAGCTGACCGATGAGGTAGCCGACGTAGAAAGTTGAGATACCCGCGTTCCAGACGGTGTCACTCATGCCTAGATCAGTTTGAAGACCGGCGAGACGGGCATTGGAGACGTTGATACGGTCGAGATAGCTATTGATGTTAGTTGTTATCTTCTTCGAACCTCACTGGCCGTCGGACTTACTTCATCAAAAACATGAGCGTGACGCAGGGCATCATTCTCCAATCTAGCTTTGAAACAACCTTCTTGTTCAAGGCATCCATCTGCTCCTTGCTCAGGTCCCTCAAGAGCGGAAACCTGGCCTGGATCTCCTCAGGAGGAATGTAGAAGCCTTCATTGCCATACCCACCGTTGTGGCTGACAGACTCAACACACTCTGAGAGTTCTTTCTTCGTGTCCTCATCAACAGACACACGCCCGTCGTTCTGAGGAGCAGGGACGTCCAGATCTGGAGCCGTCGAGGACACCCGTGCAGGAGGAGGAGGAGCGACCATCTTGTCAAACTTGTCTCTTAGATACTGGAGAGTCGAGGTTCGGGATGTGGGAGTTGATGTGGAGGTGGAGGAGCCTGAGACATTCTGGGGAGCCATTGTCTTATAGGGATCGTCCCGCTCAGCTCTGCAGACCTAGTCGACGACGGGAACATGCTTAGGAAACTCCTCAGAGACGAGTTTGACGATGGAGGCCACCCTTCGCCAAGTGTTTGGTAGCGTGGAGACCCCGCGAAGTTTTCCCCGCGCTACCAGGGATTTGCTCCCGCGGGAACGTGGTGGAGGAGTTCAGCCGTCGCATGGTTCCCCTCTTCTCTGAATGGTAACGAATTGGTAAGCCGAGCTGGCTAGCGAGATCGGAGAGTAACTTTCCGGCGCGTTGCCGAATTGAGGCTGGTGATGATGTAAAAAACGGCGGGACGACCCTGCAGTTGCGACGTTGGTGTTCGTGCATGGGTTGGGGGTTCGTTTCCACGTGGGGGACGGTCGTGCTGTCGATCCGGAGCCGATTCATGCTGATGACCAAGTTGCGCAAGTTCAATGGAGTAAGGCTAACGTGGTGAGGAATGATTTGGAGCTGCGACACGTGTAGACATGTATGAAAGACATTGGTTGTAAATGCAAACAGCTCCGATGACCCTACGGGTATTATTTTGCACCATGGCGAGATGGCAGTACTCTAGCTCGGTATTATCCCGAAGGAAATTGACAGAAGTGGGAGGTCCATTGAGGCCAATTTAAATGCAGGAAATCTATAATTAACGTGTTCATTGTCCCTTCATCCCCATTAGCAGTCCAGAAACATTCTCATAAACCGTGAACACAATACCGCCGCTCAGGACCAGTCGCCCCAATCTCATCGTACTCCCGCTCCAAAACTCCCTGATGCCACCGCTCCTTAAGATGTCCTTGACAGCCTCCATGGTGGTGGCTCCCTTGGCGCCCTGTGCTCTTGTCTTGATCGTATCGAAAGGCTGCGAAGCGTAGACGGTGATAACACCGGCTGTGGCGCCCATGCCGAAAGTCAGGAATGGGTTCTTCGTGTTTTTGACATTGGTGCGGGCCGCAACAGCTTCTTTGATGACGTTGTAAGAGCCCATGCGGACGGCGACGGTGGCTGACTGCTTCATGGTCGTCGAGATGAGGCCACGGTAGAGCTCGGTGATGCCACGTTCGGCGACAATGGTTCGTAGAGCATGGAAACCTCCCCTGTAGCGCTTCGTTGCTGATCGAGCGTCGTCGATTCTATGGGAAGTCAGCTCATGTTCATGAATTGTAGTCCGCGCTTCAACGTACAGGGCAGTCTTGACGCGCTCAGTGGGCGTCACGGCGACAACGCTCTCGACGGCACCGGCGCACATCCCAGCCGCTATCGCTCTTGCAGGCGACAGCTTCCCATCTGAGTCCACCAGCTGACTCTTGATAGCGTCAAATGACAGGAATCGAACGCCAGCCTTGAAGGCAGTTCCCAGTATCAGCGTTGAGCAGCCCGTGTAGATGGCGCGGATGCCATCTTGGCGAGCAGTCTGCGACACCACGGCAAGAGGGTTTCTTGATACAGGAGCACCAGTGCTTTTGCTGAGCTGCGCCCTTGTTTTGGCGAATTCGAAGGGGTACTGGATTCTGGTTAGACATGCCCCGGAGATGCTAAGGATGGGCCAGGCTTACTGTAGCTGTTGCTTCAACGGCTCCTCCGATCGCGCCTGATAATAAGGAGACACCGGGCGTGACGACTTTCTTCTTTGCTTCGAGCTTCTCCAGCTGAGGCTTTGAAGCTACCAGTTGAGGTTGCGCGATGGTAGCCATGATGTGATGTGTCCGTTCTCTCACGCAGATGTGGTTTAAGGAGGAGAAGACTTCACCCTGGGCGAGATTGAGAAGAACTGCACTGCGAGATTCTGCTCTGCTTCGGAATCTGACCGAGCCTGGTCAGATTATCATGAGATCCTTTGGATTTCCAAGATCTGGAGTCTTGGGCGTTGCGCGTTCGAGAGGTTCGGGCAAAGTCCGAGAGGGAGACGGCTGCATGGTGAGAGCGGACACAGCCCATTTTTGATGACTAGGCCCAAACGGAGACCCGTAGTGACCAAAAGAGCCGCGTTTTCCAGTCCTCGTCGACAGTAGAGCTATTTTGGCTGCAGCGATATCGCCTGTCTCGAGATAGAAGGTTGAAGCTCTCCAAAGGGTTCAGGAGCGGAAGCGGGCTGGTGGAGTTCCCCCAATTTCTCCACAGTCAATTCAGGTTCCCGCGGGGAGAAGCAGTTCCCGGTCTTCCCGTCATCGGCTTCCAGTTCCCGTGGATGGCTGCCCTCAAACTCCTCCCATCTTCTGCTCCCCTCGTGTCGCTTATCCCGCAAGGCCAGAAACGAGATGCAGTCCAGCCGCGGAAAGGCCCCTTCCCGCGACAGCGCGCGCACTAAACGCTCCCGTCGACGGGCAGCGGAAGCGTGCTCATTCTGCCGCCGGCGCAAGGTTCGTTGACAGCCCCGCGATGAATGTGAGCGAATACGGACTGAGCTGGAGCAGATCAAATGCAACGCCGAGAGGCCCACCTGCAACAATTGCAAGACGTACGAGAATGAGTGCGTCTATGAGCCCATCCCCGAGGAGGCCAAGGAGGCTGGTCGAGAGAGGCACGTGCGCACCAAACGGCGCAAGACTGAAGCTTCTACTCCCGACAGGACGCAGAAGAGCTCTTCTGCTAGACAGTCAGAGTCGCCTCTGCCGCAGACTCCTGATGTGAGAGATGGAGCGGATAAGGAGACTTCGCAGACCTGGAGACCGGCGCCTGAGCGGGCATCTGAAGCCAGCGTATCGAGGATCTTGGTCTCTGCTAACGGAGTGTCGAGCTACCATGGACGGACCAGTGCCTTGTTTGAGGACAACATCCAGGAGAGACCACCAAAGGCCGATCAGAGGCGCATGCCGGATGACTGGGTAGAACGTGGTCTCGTCGCCGAAGCAGCGCGACAGCGTCAGATGGAAGAGCTCAACTTCCGTCAGGGCAAGCTCGACTTCGACGGCGTCGATCCAGATCTGGGCATGCACCTCCTCTCCCTCCATTGGAACCGACAGCATCACTCATTCCTGCTCACCTACCGACCGGCCTTCATGAGGGACATGGCCTGCAACGGGCCGTACTTCTCCAAGCTGCTCCTCAACGCAATTTACTTCGGCGCTTCCAAGTTCAGCCCAAGGCTGGAAGTGCGGAAAGATCCAAACGACGTCCGCACGGCGGGATGGCAGTATCGAGAGCGCGTGAGGGAGCTCCTCGGCGGCGCGCTCGACCGTAGCGATGTTACCACCATCCAAGCTTTGCTGGTCATGACGAATTCGCTGTTTGCGCTGGGTGACGAGAGGAGCGCGGCTTGGCTCTACGCCGGTCTTGCGTTCCGGATGTTGATTGATTTGGGAATGCACGTTGATTTGACAAGCACACGTCGGTTCTCGGACGAAGATCTCGAGATCAGAAGACGGGTGTTCTGGGGAGCGTTTGGTGAGTTGCCCCTTTTCTTCTGCTGATTCAGGGGCTAAAGTTCGCAGTTGTCGACAAGATCCAAAGTCTGTACCAGGGTCGGCCCGTCAGCCTCAAAGAGTCTGAGGCGCTCGTCCCCATCAAGTTTCTCGATACGTTTGAGGAGCTCGAGCACTGGCAGCCATTTGCGTACTCGACCTCGGCGACGGACTATCCAGGTTCGCCAGCGTACAGCATCTCGACCTTCACCTTCCTCTGCAAGCTGTCCATCACCATGAGCGACATCCTCGGCTGCATCTACACGGAACGAAGCTCGGATCAGAGTCCAACGGAACTGGCTGGTATGCTCGAGAAGCTACAGTTGAAGCTGGATAGATGGCAGTCCTCTCTACCCACGCATCTCCAATTCGATCCTGCAAAGTCAAACAGGGGTACATTTCCACCACCGCATGTCTTCAGTCTTCAGTAAGCTTTCTCCTTAAAATTTCACGGGTCCTAGGCTAACACTGAGAGCGCGATGCACAACGTCCTCGTCATCCTCCTCCACCGCCCTTTCGTGGCGGACGGCCATCTCTACAGCACCTCCCGCTCGATATCGGTCGACTGCTTCATGAAATGCGCGACCGCCGCGTCGAGCATCAGCAACCTCCTGCGCGCGTACCACCGGGCCTTCTCCACGCGGCGCGCGCCGTACCTCATCTCCTACGCTACCTACGTCGCTGCCACGATCCACTCCCGCATCGCCGCCAGGAGGGGGAACGACTCGACCGCGCACGCGAACCTGGCCACCTGCCTGGCCGTCTTCAAGGAGAATCAGGAAACGAATTCGGCGGTCGCGAAAGCAGCCATGATCGTGGAGAATCTCATGAAGAAGCTCGGAGTCGTGGTCGACAGGATCTCCAGCGATGCTCTGGAAATGACCATCCCGAGCAGATCCCGAGACGACATTCAAGGCACTTCCGTCGAGGAGCCCCGTCCCGAGGCAGAAGCGCAACCCGTCACGGCTAAGCTCCCCGCAACGCCCGCCCTGGGGAACGGCTTCTCTCCCGGCTCCGACTGGGTGGATATTGACGGCATCATCCAGTCTTTTCTCCACGAGAACGACGGCCACGAACCGGCAGAACAGCCCAGGCAACAGTGGGTCATGCAACAGCCGGATTCAAGCCAGGTGGTCATGGGACACGGTTTTCCCATGCAGCAAAATCAGATACCCGTTGCTCAGGACGTGGGGATGGCTCCCGCGGACGGGGGTTACGGGTATCAATGGCAAAGCCAGCAGGGTTGGAGACCGGCAAACAGTGAAGCTGCGAGTATGGAGGATCCGCTTTTCGGATTCAACGGCGCTTCCACGGATAGTTTCGCCTTTATGGGGTGGTGAGCCCGTTCCCGCGGGTAGCGCCCCACGCACAGCCCACGGGAAGACGACGACGAGACTCCTTTGCACGCGCCACTTTGCAGTCGATCAGCTATCTTCCAAGAAGTCCGTTGCGACGCTTCGCTTATATTCTTCATGCCGCGGCTCAATGTCGTGCCGTCGATCCGGCGATGGGCTCCATATATAGGCACTCGAGCTGATTAGCATGGCCAGGCACGCCGTATCGCGACGAGCTCTGAGTACACTAGTCCAACACACCGAATCTCTTTCTGTGAATCTGCCTGTTCAAGCTCTCTACGCTTCTCGACGAAACCTTCCCAAAACTCTCAAAGTTGTCTGGCCTGACCTGCCCACCATGACGGTTGCAGACATCAAGCCTCGACGGCTGAGACGCCATGTGCTGCCTTGCGTGCTGATGCGCGCCGGGACGTCGAAGGGCATGTTCCTACACAAAGACGACCTGCCGGCAAACCAATCCGAGTGGGCGCCGCATCTTATTTCAGCCCTGGGCTCGCGAGGGAACGACCCTCGTCAAATCGACGGCGTCGGTGGCGGGACGTCGACAACCTCAAAGGTCGCCGTGGTCTCGCCCTCGAGCCGACCGGATGCAGATGTGGAATTCACCTTTGTGCAAGTCGCAGTCGGCAAGGAGTCCGTCGACTTCACCGGTACTTGCGGGAACATGGTCTCAGGGGTTGCGCCGTTTGCCGTGCAGGAAGGTCTGGTGAAGCCGAAGCCCGGCTCAAGATTCGTAAGTTCCCCTGATCTGCTGCTTCTCATGGCTCAGGCTAACAGAGAGATAGATGGACGTCCGCGTGTACAATACCAATACCGACCGAACCGTTGTCGAAACAGTCGAGATCGACGAGGCTGGCGAGTACGAAGAGGACGGAGAGTACACCATTCCCGGCGTCAACACCACTGGAAGTGAAGTCAAATGCGCCTTCGTCGATCCGGCGGGGAGCATGACTGGGAAGTTGCTGCCCTCGGGTCAAGCGCAACAAATGCTCCGGGTCCAGCCCCCGTCCACTTTGTCGAATCTTGAGCCCTTTGACGTGAGGGTATCGCTTGTTGATGCGGCGAACCCCTTTGTCCTGATCGACACCACTTCCATACAGACAATCCTCAATAGCCTGCCTTCGGAGGACGCCCAGCATGCTCTGGTTGAAACTGTCCGCCGCGAAGGAGCTGTAGCTATGGGTCTGGCCGAATCCGTGGAGGCAGCAGCTCTAGTACGCGGTACCCCCAAAGCTGCCCTCATGTACCCACCCCCCGCGGGCGGCAAAGTCGATGTCAAAGTGCAGGCCTACTCTATGGGTCTGCCTCATCCGAGCTTGCAGCTCACCGGAGCCGTCTGCCTCGCCGCTGCCTTGAGCACACCGGGCACCATCGTCGCGGACCTGCGCTCCAGCCCGCGGAGAGACGCATCGGAGCCTCTGACGCCGGAAAGGACGCCAAGTCCCGGCAGTGAGAAGGCCGAGCTGGTTCCCGGAAAGCTTGAAAAGGAAAGGGAGGTTGTGATCCAGCACAGCAAGGGAACGATCAAGGTTGGGGTGGTTATGAGGGAGGACGGAGGGGTTGCGAGCTGTGCCGTGTCAAGAACGGCAAGGCGACTATTCGAGGGGAGAGTAAGGTACTACATCCAGGAGGTTTTCGAGAAGGTTGGGGCCGTGTTGGCCAGGGAGGTTGAGGCAGCGGGATAGATCCACAGGCTTGCAGATAGTCACCGGGATGGCAGAGTCTACATCACGTAGTCAGCTCCAATAAGAGAAACCCTCATGTACATCGTAGGGCACAACACTCGCAACCTTGAAAGTCCCGTCTGGCCAACAATGAAGCGTTGCAACCCGCGGTGGAGAGGTACATCAGCTTCGCTCATGGCCGTCCTATCGCAGAAGAGGGCCGTGCTGAAAATGGCAATGCGGTATGCAGCTTGTGGCCGAGGCCAATGGGCCGGCCCGCACGTGGTCACTTGATGCCGCACGCAGTGCAGCACCAGCGAAATGGCCTCGAAATGAGTGGACTAATGCTGGCGAGGAATCTCACATATTCGCCAGGGGCTGTTCAGCTCACTCAGCAAAGGGGTCTGAAGCCGAAGCTCGACTCGTTTGAGTCGTTGACATGATCCTGCTCTGACTCAGCAGCCACGGCGCTCGGATTGTTGTTCAGCCGTCCCGCCCAGCCTCCGGATTTATCGCTCGTGATCACGTGTTGGTGGTGCCGATGATGCAAGACTGTTTGTGAACACTGTGACGGCCAGAACTCTGCCACCCCCATGGCGTGACTGAAATGCAGCAGCCGAGTCTCGTTGAGCCTTGGAGGCGCTCCATTGGCCGATTAAGCTTCAACCGGGCTTCCAATTCCTGACTGCACCCCAGGTGCACACGCCCTGAGCCAGATTCCACCCCTTCGCAGACCCGCCTCTTTGCATCGTATCTCGAGCAGAAGATACTTCTGCACAGGCCAAGCCGTGCCCTGTCGTCATGTACTCTGCGGAGTGGGTACCCCGGCATCGCGGATCTCGAGCCTTGCCCAGTGCTGGCGCCGCTCTGGGGACGGAGCAGCTTCGAGCTCCCAGCTCCCCAGCTCCCCCTCTCGCCTGTCTCGCCCTCCCTCAGCCGTTGCGCGACCAAAAGGTACATGCCAATGGCTTGACCATCCCACGTAAAATGATGTACCGATGATGACGGCGCCCGAGGTGGCCAGCCTGGTTGCGCAGCTCCCCCTTCTCCTCTCTTCTTCTCTTCTCTCTTCCTCCCGACTCGTCTTATCACAACGGTTCCTCGCACACCGGACCCTTAGACGCTTCTCAATTCACATCACTGAAGACTCGAGCGCAAATCCTCAACACCCCCACATCCACAATGTCTAAGCGCGGCCGCGAGGAAGAGGAGGAGCTTGTCTCCCTGCCCGAGGACGACGACGGCGAGGAGGAGGAGGAGTGAGTTGCCCCCTGTCGCCCAGATGACGCCAATGCGCCGCCAGCTTCAGCTCTGCTCGAACCTTCATGGCCTGCGGCGTTGAGCTCATCATCAATATGGCATTCAAGCTGACCAGCATAGGTACATCTCCACTGGCGACGAAGCAGAAGGCTCCGATGAAGAAGAAGAGGAGGAGGAAGAGGAGGGCGACGAGGAGGACGACGAGGAAGAAGAGGAAGCTGAAGCCAACGGTAAGCAATCACCTTTGCGATTGACGGCAAGATCCCTGCTAATCGTCCCTTAGGCGACGAGCCTCCCGCCGCGAAGAAGCGCAAGACCGAGGAAGCTCCCAACGGCGACGCTGAAGGCGAGGACGAGGAGCCTGCCAAGGGCGATGATGAGGACGAGGACGCCGAAGAGACCGCCGAGACCTCTGCGCCCGCGAAGGACGCCGTCAAGGCGACCGAGAAGCCTGCTGAGAAGGAGACCGAGGACAAGGCTGTTGCCGCCAACGGCGAGGAGGCATGATGCGCTCCAGCACAAGCGCTGCGCGTTGCAGCTGCTTGGTCTTGAGGTTGGGATGTACGCATTAATACAAAACGGTCGCAACTGATCCTGCTCGAACCCGTGACCGCCTGCTCCTGTATTCAGTTGCATTCATCAATTGTTTTCTCCATGAGCGGCGATCGTGAGGGCCTTGGGCATCTGACAGGGTTGAATGACTTGCACTCTAACCTGCAGGTTATTGAACAAAGGCAGGGCGAAGCAGCCGCCAGAGGCATCCACGGTAAGCTGCGAAGAGCTCATGATGACTGACTATAAATGACCACGCCGTTGCTCTCGTCATCGCTCTCGTCCTTGATATGCAGAGTCCCGTCTTCACGCTGTCGCATGCGACAACACCAAGGCTTACAGCACCTAGGACAACAGCTGCGCCCAACCCGACATCGCAGCCACTTTCACTCCACTCAGCTTCAAATTGAACCACCCCCCGTCGCGATTCAACGCGCGCCGCTCGAGCCAGCCCATGCACCTGGCTTACCCTGCGGCACCCTGAATCGCGCTCCTGGGCGAGGGGGATCGATCGGCGGAGCGAAGGCCCCGGGTCCAGCCTCTACTTCCCCCTCGTCCTCGTGGGGATCTGGCGATGCTTGGCATCCCGCCGGACGCGATTGGGACCAATTGGCGCATCAACGTCATTGCGCGATGAGGGGGAGGGGCACTGGTAGGACGGCCTCTGTATTTACCCACGAGCCTTGATAAGAGGCTCCTCTGCCACGTATCCTTCGCTTTTCTTCCTCCTACCATTTTGAACTTCTCGTCTAGACTCTACTCTTCCAACCAATTCAACCTGAGATTTTGAATGTTGCGCGCAACAATGGCTGCCGTCAAGCAAACAACGTGAGTCCCCCTCCTGTTCTGTACACATACGTTGGATCACTGTGGTCAACATCAACACCAACGCTGCACTCGCCCTCCCTCACGAGCACCGCTGACGCACACGCAGCCGCACCGCCACCCTCAACACGGGCGACAAGATCCCCGTCGTCGGCCTGGGCACCTGGCAGTCCCGCCCTAACGAGGTGTCCGTCGCCGTCGAGACCGCCCTGCGCGCCGGCTACCGCCACATCGACACGGCCCACGCCTACGGCAACGAGAAGGAGGTCGGCGAGGGTATCAAGGCCTCGGGCGTGCCGCGCAAGGACATTTGGCTCACCACCAAGCTCGACAACCCGTGGCACAAGCACGTCACCGAGGGCCTGGCCGCCTCCCTCGAGGCCCTCCAGACCGACTACCTGGACCTGTTCCTCATGCACTGGCCCGCCTCGCTCGACGCCGAGGACAAGAGCAAGGTCTACTCCGACTGGGATTTCCGCGACACCTGGCGCGAGATGCAGAAGCTCGTCAGCACGGGCAAGGTGCGCAACATTGGCGTCTCCAACTTCGACATCACCAACCTCGAGAAGCTGCTGGCGCACCCGGAGTGCAAGATCATTCCCGCCGTCAACCAGATCGAGCTGCACCCCGGCCGCCCCTCGCCCAAGCTCGTCGCCTACAACACCTCCAAGGGCATCCACTCCACGGGCTACTCGTGCCTCGGCTCCACCGACTCGCCCCTCTACAAGAACCAGGACTTCGTCAAGGTCGCCGAGGCCAAGGGCAAGTCGGTCCAGCAGTGCCTGCTCATGTGGGGGCTGCAGAAGGGCTGGAGCGTCATCCCCAAGAGCGTCACGCCCAAGCGCATCGAGGCCAACTTCGAGCTGGACGGCTGGTCGCTGAGCGACGAGGAGATGAAGGTCTTTGACTCGATGCCCGATCGCTTCAAGGTCTGCAACGACAAGTGGCTGCCTGTGCAGGTCTTCTTCGGCGATGATGAATAGACTAGTGTAACGAGGTCGCTCGTGGGCGGGGAAGGCAAAAAAAGTAGATATAGAAAAAAGGCAACGCTTGTGATAAAATGGAAGGAATCGCTCCAGCTCTATAACTTGGTCTTGATCTCAAAGTCTTCCTGCAAATCCTTCCCCTCCTCCGCCATGATCTTGGCCACCTCTTCGCGTATGCGCCCGGCCAGCACCTCGGCCTCCTCGTCGTCGAGCTCCTCCCGCGTCCCCCTGCCAAACATGGTGAAGCTCTCCCTCATCCTCCCGCTGGCCCGTATCTCCGGCCGCGGTATGACATGGTAGTGCACGTGCGGAACGACCTGCGCCGCCGCCGCGCCGTTGTTCTGCACGACGTTCCAGTCCTCGACCCCCGTGGCCCGGCCGACGGCCCTGGAGAGGATGCGCACGGCGGCGCCGAGCCTGCGCGCCTCGGAGGGCGTGGCGTCCGTGAGCTTGGGGCGGTGTCGTCGCGGCGAGATGAGGAGGTGGCCCCGCGACAGGGGCAGGATGTCGAGGAAGGCGATCAGCGTGGGCGTGGAGAGGAGGATGAAGGACGCCGGCGTCGTGAGCGTGGGTGAGATGGTGCGCGGTGGTGACGCCGGGTCGTAGGGCTTGTGTGCTGCGGCGATGGCGCAGAAGGGGCAGGGGAGGTCGGTTGACATGGCGAGGAGGGCGGTCGGTAGTGAGGGATGTGGTGGTGTGAGTTGGGTTGAAGATTGGGAATTTGAAGCTGCGCGAGATGGGCCGAGGCTGATCTGAGATGGAAGTCGCGTGGTGACGTGCCGAGTGGGTTAGTCAGTGGGTGACCTGAAGGGGGATTATATTGAAGCAATTGCAACATCTTTGACAGACAAATACCACTTTTCAGACCAGTTGCGTGACGAATAGAATAATTTCACACTAATTGAAGTTCTTTTTTGTATAGGGGATGACTTCTGCGCCTGAAAAAGACGAGTGGCTCAGGGACGGCTTGTACTGCACTATCTCAAGCAAGCAATACCATTGAGGCATCGCGGAGATCAAACCTGGCGCCAAAGTTCTTTATTAGCAAATTCAAAAGAAGACGGTACGCTATGAACAGCTACGATGTCTCGGGTCAGGTGTGTTAATACGGGCCGCTTGCCTGTTCCCTGCCCCTGAAGCAATTGTGACCTGAACAAGAGTGCGCTCCTGCCACGTATAGACAGGAGGAAACCAAATTTTGCATTCTTTCAAACTTCAGTAATCTTCTCTTGGCGATCAGATACTAGATTCAGAAGTTGGAATACCTCAGTAATGAGGCTGGTTTCACAATCGGCCGGTCTCTGCTTCTGTCGCTTGCCCGGCGTCGTAAAGGGCTTTGGCCCGGCATAAGGGGCTTCGAGACAGCAACTGACTCGCACGCCTTCACAAGTCCTGTATCTTTCATCTATATTACAGGAGACCGCTCATAGACAAAGAAGCAGTGTCTCATAACATATCAGTCTGAGTGAGGATTAACCAATGAAGAACTGACTCCAAGCTGGACTGAAACCTCGCATCATCGGCAGTAGACTCTCCGGACCGTACGCTCCTAATAATTCATATGCTACCTTTGATGTGCTCTTTCTACTTGGATAATAAGTGGCTTCGCGCTGGGTAGAGCAGAGCTGAGTCAAGGGAGAATTGAAGCCCCAGAATGAGCAGCTATCGTCCTCGATATTCGACGCAATGAGTCAGAAATTTGATCTCTCTTCAGCCTTGGTACTTAGAAAAATTCGAGTTATGAACCCGGACCCCTTCTGTGTCCGTTGCAGACACCGAGACCGGCTCATCGACCTCCCAGCCAACATCGGAGCCGCACACTCCCAGAAGCCACTTCCTTGTCACTCCTGCTATTACACTAACAGCTTCATACCGTCTCGAACGGTATATAATCCCAATAATACGGTCATAAAGACCTTGCGGCCGACACGTCGGCGATTGCTGAACAGCGTAAGCCTTGACTTCTGTCTTCGTGCGGCTCAGGGGCTGCAAGAAGCATCACACTTGGGGTGTGGGGGTCCTGAGGATGGAAAACGACTCCACGATTCCTTAAAGATCTTCGTAAATTGAAACCCTTGGCGTGGATTCGCGTCACACGGTCGCTCACTGCGCAACGAGCCATCCCGAGGGGAATCCAACCACCGACAACTCAGCATCGAATCACACGTGAACGAAGCTCTTTCTACAATGGCGACAAATTACAACAAAGTCCCTAGGTATATCATTGTATCTATGTCTCTTTACTCTTAGGTAGATTCGGGGGGCATTGCTGACTATGCCATAGGTGCCCCGTGAATGACCTTCCTCGCCAGCTGATACGCCTCGCCGTGATCACCGTCGATATAGGAAAGCCCCCAACGGCTTCGTATAGGGACCTGAAAGAACATCCATCTCACCCGCAATTATCTCCGGCCCTGGCGGTCTGAAGGAGCACCAAGTAGTGAGTCAAGACGTTGAGTGCAGGCCGTCAGCTGAGACCGTACTTCAAGAACGCATCTCTTCGTCTGGCACGGACGCAGGTGCCAACGGCCGATTCACGAGATCTTCGGTGGGTAATTTAGAAGATTCTCCCTTGCGTCCTGCAGCAGACCTCGTGAATTCAGTCTTCATAGAGCTTAAAGGGGTTGGCTCCTTGTAGATATCCGCTGGTGAATTACTCTCGAATCCGGTAGCATCGAGTGAAATCCAGGAGACATAAAAACACAAATTTAATATTCACAATGTTGGAAGACCTCGTGATAGAAGGTTGGAAAATTCTGCCTCGAGTATCTGTCTACAGCGTCGAGCGTGTTCTTGGACAACCGTGCCACTAAGCGACCGCGACGAAGTTAAGTGCTGCTCGCAGTCTGCGCCATGGCCGGACAGCCTCAATACTGCGGCCGATTCCAATGCCTTCTTTGAGAAGATAGCTGCGGCCGACGAAAATGGTCATCTCGATGCCCCTGATGTCAAGCCCTCAGCCAACGGCCGCTCCGTCGCCACTGAGCCTCCTTCGTCGCCTCTTCACAAGCCGACGGCGCATCGCCCTCCTCGGCTTCATGCTCGAGCAGGTTTCCAGGCGATCCATGATCTTCTCGTCACAAGCAGCAAGAGATAGTCTCTCGAGAACCGAAACTGCATCAGCTAGGAGTTTTCGTCCGCACTTACAACCGACTCGCCCGCCTAAGCCCGATCGTGATCGCTGAAGACCCTGCGCCACGCGACGGCCCTGCTGCCGCTGACAGCTTCAAGGCAAAGTTTCTGTACATGCAGGATGCATAGGCGGTGCAAGGCGGGACGGAAGTCCTCGAGTTGGTGCGGCAGTGCTCGAGCATAGGACGCGGCTTCTAGCCCGCTTCTATCGCCGAGCGTGCATTGGGGGCCGGCTCCAGGCTACAAAGTGTTGATCTGGAGATCTCGGCAGACTGTATGCTTGACTGCCTCTTTGGGTCGGATGGCCCGAGGGGGGGATTTGAAGGACGAGCAGCATAGAGCGCTTCGTGCGTGGGATGGTGAGGACGGCTCCCGAGGACATTCGGGAGAAGCAACAACACGGGCCAGTAAGGGCTGAGCACTCTTGAGAGCCAACAAGCCCCCAAAACCAAGAGCCAATATTAGCCCGCTATCGAGTATCATTCTGCGGTCAGACTTTCGTCCACGCGCTGAAAAGGTGAGAGCCAAGCCGCAGCCGCCCACCTCGTTGTCCGCAACTCCATCCAATCCCTCCTCGCTTCGCCCAACCTTCCAGATGAGCTGCGATGCTACTCGAAAGGCGGCAGGATTCCGGCCCGCGTCGACTAGGCCTTTGCGGAAACCCACCGCAGTTCTGTAAGTGATCTCGTCCGATCGGCTGAGGAAGCTTGATTCAACCTCGGGACCCAAAGACGCGGAACACGCACATGTAGGCAGGCACCAAGCCAACAGCCCGTGACCACTCAGCCGAGAGGTTCTCGATCATCTAGACGTCCAGTCCTACGATTCTTATGCCCGATCTCCTGGCGCCCAGCAGCACGGGCTGTGAAGGACAGACCTCGGCTGGCAGTTCCGCTACACGTTGGCTCCCGACGACAATGACGACGGGACCGCAGCGCCCTCGGGCCAACGAGACACCTACCTACATAGTACCCGCGAGCCACCACTCGGCCTGGTGTCTGGACACGGCAAGCTGCCCGCCCTGCAGGCGACAGCTGAGAGAAGCCGCGGCGAAGCCCACTGCCGTGCGTCCATGCGGTGCGATGCGGCATGCGATAGTGACAAGACCTAGATCCGGACGAAGAAGCCGTTGGGGGGTGCTGCTGCTGCGCTGCGAAGCGACGAGGGCACGGCACTGTATTAGCGGGTGCGACGCCTGCTTTTGGTGGGTGGTGGTCGTGTAGATTTTATGGCCGATCCGCCGCAACGCGTATCCGAGCTGGGATGCCCCGCGCCGGCAAGATGCAGCGGCTTCTGGCGAATCAGGGGGTCATACCGGGGGGTGGTTGGGCGAGGTTTGGGGGACTCGCTTCTCAGAGCACTGAGTTCAATAGTTGTTTCGAAGTTGAGTGAGGAGATTAGACGCAGAGGAGAGGGATGAACGGTGAGAGAATTATTTCTTTGTTGTTTCCGTGATTGCTTGCTTGCTGGCTTGCTTGCTTGCTTGCTTGCTTGCTTGCTTGATCGCTTGATCGCTCGTGTCTAAGTGATACACCTGTGACCTCCCTTCCCATTTCCTACCAGTTTCCGTTTGACGCCATTAAGAGAACAATGACCAGATATCTCCAATCCCAATTGATAACCACCGTGATGCAATGAAGAAGTGACCGGCGACGGCCTCTTCACCGAGGGATGCCGCTGTGTCAGCTCATCTCTGCGCCCCGGACCCCTGTCCGCCGTTCCCTCGGTTCTGCGTCAACATGCTCACGAGGCTGTCCACCATCCTGAGCTCGGGCGAGAAGGCAAAGTGGCAGTTGTCGTCGTGCGAGCCCGCGCCCGCAGTCGTCGCGGAGCTCGAACCGCTGACGGAGCGTGACGAGGGTGTCGAGGCCGAGTCGTTGCTCGACGCGGAGCCGTAGCGCGGCGTGGATGAGTCGGCGTTGGAGGACATGGCGGTGCTTGTGCTTGTGCTTGCGGGTGAGGCTGGCTCGTAGGTGTGGCTGAGAAAGTCCTCGGCGGGCGGCGTGAGGACGGGAAGAAGGCGAGGGTCGAGGCGCTTGGAAGATCGCTTCTTGGACGTTGATGATGATGAGGTGGACGAGTGTGTAGATTTCCCGAGTCGCTTACTTCCCGATTTGGACTTGTGAGAAGCTGTGCGCCGTGTAAGTCGAGGGAGGGATCAACAGGCACGACGGGCGTTCTGGACAGGGCGACGAGGAGTGGGAAGGGAGAAAAGACTTACACTTGGCCTCGGAGGGTTTGTACTTGTCGTGGCCTGACGAGGTGCCCCGGGGATGCCCCATGATTTAAGTACGGGAGAGCCGACCTCCTAGACCGGTGACGGCACGCGGGCAGGCGGGCTGGCGGACAAGGTTTCACTGGGACCAAAAGGCAAAAGGCAAGGCTTCTCCAGCGAAAATGGTGGTGCCGGGCGGCGGGCGGCTTGACGGGCGCCGAGATCAGACCCCTGCCTGCCAGATCGAGTATCGGAGGCTCCTGGGCTGTGGGCGCGCACGCAAGGAGGTGATGGTGGTGGTGCTGCTGCTACTGCTATAGCAGTGCAGGTATAGGGACTATGGTGCTAGGTCAATGATGCTGGTGCCGGTGCCGGTGCTGGTGCTGTTCGCGGTCGAGCTCGCCGCAAAGAGACACAGGTCAGGAACAAGAGACAGTTTCGACTTGGCAGAGATCCAGCAGCAGCGGGCATACGGGCTTTCAAAGACATCAGGGGGGGAGGAGGCGGCCATCCAGGAGCTTTATATCTACGGTCTCAAGCAGAGTAGCGCAGGGCAGCGCAGAGCCAGAGTCATGATTTGATTTAGAGCTGAGATGAGAGACCAACGCGCAAACAACACAAGACCCTGCATTGCAAGGGCCCGGCGCTCGAGGCCAGCGCTCCATAACGCCGGCGTGCTGACGACGATCTCCAGCCGGCCGGGCAGTGGGCTCTTAGGCCCGACAGCGCAGCATCAAGCAGCACCACCACCACCAGCAGGACTGCCCGTGCCCGTATCATCGTCGTACCGTTCGCGGAGCTGGCGTCGAAACGGCAGACGCAGGCTGGCTGTTGGCGACGCATCGAACGCTACATGGCGCCGTTCGAAGCAGCCCCAAGGTACGGAGCACGGATACTTCCACTGAGTAAAGGCAAAATGCCCGGTGGTGCAGCAGTGGCGGAGGGCAATATGGGGGCCATCGGCGCGGAGATGGGAGGCCCGTCGGTAGAGGCCGGCGGTAGAGGGGGCTATCGCCGCTGAGTGAAATTTCGACGGCGGCCGACGTGCCACTGCCAGCGGGCGGCTCTTTGAACCAACCTGAGGTTGCCGCAAGCTGCTGTTGGTGGTACAGCACCGGCCACCGGCCACCAGCCACCACTACAGGCCCCGGGGCAGCAGCCACCAGCCACTGATGCGCCCTACCACGCAACCACTATAGCGCCTGCTGCCAGTCCTGCCGATTACTGTACTCCTTACAGGCTGCTGTGATCTTGCGGCGCTGCAAGGGTGTCGATGTAGGCCCAGCCGGTCGGTGCCGCATGCCCGGGCATGTCATTGTCCAAATGACTGCCGTTGCGGAATGCCTCCTACTACTATTCCGACTTGGTATATCATAGAGCAGCGCCTGCGCTACCACTGCACCCGCTGTCCGTCCACGGGCTCTGCTCTTGGCAGGACTTTGTCTCCCATACGTACCGCCGCAGCAAATAGTCTCCTGCCCAGGGATGCCCTCGTAACGGTGACGACAGAAAGGCAATTCATCTTCCCGACGACGACGACGACGACGCGGAGGTCCCTAATAGCGGTGATGCGCGCGTGTGCTGATCGTCCCGCCCCGAAAGATTCCCAAATCCAATCACCAGAATACCATTCCTGCTTCAGTAAATGCCGTCGGAAGCGGTGCCGAGATGCCAAATCAGCGTTTCGCGATTTCCACCCCGTCCATCCTGTCCTGTCCTGGCCCTTTAGACTCCCCCCCGCCGCCGCTGGGGCCGCCGCTGGGGCGCCAAGTCGTTCCCGCACCTCTGTCTCACCAACAACTCATCAAAGCCGCACCCTTTTCCCCATCTAATTCATGCGACTCACCGAACTTCGAGCGAGCGAGCGTCGATGATGGGCCAAGCACGTAGCATCGGCGGCGAGCACGGCGGTGGGAATCTCGGGCGTAAGCTCAGTTCCTCTTCGCCGACCGCGGGTTGGCTGCCAGTGCACTGATGCTGCTTCGTAGTACCGCCAGTAGGATGTCATTATAACGTACTGGCTTACCGCATGTGGCTGAAACGCCCGGGTCTTGCACGGGAGTCTGGACGTATCGCCACTTTCTCGATGTGATCAGTGTACATATTTGCAACAGATGCTATGGCGCGGCTATATGGCTTGTTTTTTCGACACTGAACACGCCAGCCAGTCAGCCCACCCGCTGCATTCGCCGACAAACCCCGTTGCTCGAAAGAAACGTACTTTCAGGACTCGGGCCAACAGCAGCCAACAACCAACAGCCAGCAGGAAAGATCCGCGCCGTCGCAAAAACAGCCCGGCATTGATCGTCAGTGCCACCGCCGTCCCCGTGACGGCAGCCAGCACCCCTCCGAACGAACCAACGACACCCGAAGATTCCAGGCAGGGCTAGGACTCACCGTCTTGTCGGCCGAGTGTCGGCCGCGAAAAATTGAAGCAGGAGATCAGAGGGGTTCAGTTGGATGCGACGTCGTTCGGGGTGCCGGCAGTTGGGCGCAGGGGTCCGGCTCGACGGCCGGGCGTTGGGCTGCGCTGGGGAATGTGAGCGACCGCTCGCGCGGGGGGCAAGTGTGTGGCCTTGTAATCATTCTTTACGAATTACATGCGCTTTGAAGCTTTGCCGTGGACATGGCCAAAGTTTCTCTCCTTGTGTAGTAATCACGAAAGTCGCCGTGAGCAATTTCCGGATTGGGATAATGTTTCTGCAACTGAGGTTGAGTCCGTACGACGCTCAGGAACCGTTTGGCCATCGCAAATGTCTCGTCTTAGCTCGTCAGCATTCAGGCTCCTCCTAATGACAAAGTAAGATTTAACCGTAAGAGAAAGCGTAAACGGCAATCCCTGGATCTGGCCAAGGGTAGCGGCGGGGAGAGGGGCACGCATCGCGCTACAGGGTAGCCAAATCAAGCCCGAGACATCCACCTGACCGCCTTCCTCTAGCATAATTCTGCCGTCAGAAACCCCCACCCATTCGAGTCACCGCCCTCATTTTTTGTCATCGCGAACAAAGTCCATCCAACCCAGCTTCACGCACGCGCCTTACCTCTCCGCCCTCCCACGAGCCGCCCCAAACCGACACACACAAACCTCCGCCGACGTCACCATGCCCCGCGAGGACTACCAGCTCCCCACCGCCGCCGCGCGCGGCTCGACCAACGTGGGCAGCAACACCGACGTGCGCTCCGTCATGACCTACCTGTGCGGCGACTGCGGCGGGAGCGTCAGCCTGGGCAAGGACGCGCTGGTTGCGTGTCCGCACTGCGCGGGCAGGGTACTTTACAAGGAGCGGACGAAGCGGTGAGTCTGGAGATGGAAGTTTGTGCTAGCGATGCGAGTGCTGATGATCTTGTAGCATGGTGCAATTCGAGGCGCGATAGAAGAGGCACGAGGATACGAAAGCGCGTGGATGGAATCGGCATCAGGAAGCGTGGGAGACAGTTAGACCTATGACTGGGAAGGTGCACGGAGTTGCATGATTTGAAATGATATCTTTCCGAGACGACCGTGTCTGATAAACCCACACAACGCCAGACTCCTTTTCCTAGAAACCCAGAGGCGATCAGCCCTGTCGGTGCAGGTACTTTGCAAAACTCGCGTCCGCCATGACGCTATCATCATTCCCATCCCCCAGCGCGGCCTGGTACCGCGCCTGCAAGCCCTCCCTCTCCGCAACCGCATCATCTTCGCTGTCGTAGTCGTCCGCATCGCTCGCCACCTCGAGGTCGTCGTCATCGTCCTTCTTGCCGGGCAGGTCCTGCCCGTGGACGGACATGCCGCCCATCATCTTGTCGAGCTCCTTGTCGCGGTTCTCCTTCTTGGCCTGCTCGCGCTCCTCTCGCCGCCGCTGCAGCTCGGGCAGGTAGTCGTCTAAGAACTCCTGCTTCTTCTCCCCCACCGCCTCGAAGAACTCGTCCATGCCCGTGCCCACCTTTGACGAGACGCCCACGACGCTGAGGTGCGCGTAGAACTCCTCCAGCATCAGGCTCATGCTGTTCAGCAGAGAGCCCATGTAGCCGCTGCCGCCGTGCCCGCCCTCTCCCCCGCCGAGGTTGTCCTCGCTCTCGTCCCTCCTCAGCGCATCCTGGAAGGCCTCAAAGTCCGTCATCCACTCCTTGGCAAACTCCGCATCCTTGACGTCCGTCTTGTTGAACACCAGGATCATCGGCAGCTTCGTCTTGTACAGGATGGAGCACGCGTAGAGCATGTTGCTCATGAAGGTGCTCGTGCTCGTCGTCCGTGGCGTGTCGATAATGTACGCTATGACCGTGGGGAACGAACTCGCCAGACTCTCCAGCAGGATGGTTCCCGAAGCTGACCAGACGAAGACTTCAATCTGGCCGGGTGTGTCGACCAGGATGTTCTCGATGGGCTTCTTCCCCTCCTGAGGCTTCGCGCGCTTCTCGAGCAGGTTGACGATCTGATCGACCTTGGTCGCAAACAGATTCAGGCTGGTCAGAATGCCTCCGTTGGGTCCGAGGTTGTACTGCTTCATCACCTCCTCGTAGTTGACGCTGTCGCGGATGTCGATGTTGGACTCGAAGGGCGTGGAGAGAACGGCCGGGTCGAGGTTGATAACGTAGGGAGGCTTCTGCTTCTGGTGGAGGTAGGCATTTACGCGGCGCATGAAGGTTGTTTTACCGGACCCTGAGGGAACGTTAGACGTCGAAGAGCAGCGGGAGACGAGGGAGGTTTACCTGCCATGCCGATGCAGACGATGGCGGGGGGCGCTGTTTTGGGGTCAAAGGGCGCATCGTCGGCGGTGGACGAGGCCATCGTTGCGCTTTCTGTACAGTCGCTGTAGGATTCGTGGAGGGACTTGGTGGAGGGATGATGTTGCGATGGAGAGATGAGGAATGGACTTTTTGGCAGTTGGAGCTCTGATGCAAGAAAATCAATGCCCCGCCGCGGGGCCGAAGCAGCGTCACCGGCGCGTTCAGCATGGCAGGGGTCCCGGCACTACCTTAGCTTTTATTGACATCCCTTTCGATATTGCGAGCTCCTCGAATTCAGCCCATATGGCGTACACCATCCATCATGTCTATGTACTCGCCTGCTCTCGGACTTCCCGTGCAATCGTCTAAGCTTCCACCAGCTCAACAACCTACTAACCATCCGTCCCGCTGCTGCGGAACGTCGCACACAACGCCGCATAGTGATGCGTCAGGTCCAGCACGTTCTGAGGCAGGCTTGTCGCCTGGATGATACTCCTGACCTTGACCGCGCCCTCGTCCTCGATCAGCGCCCTCACCGTGTGCAGCAGCTCCGGGCTGAACTCGCTGTACCACCTGTACTGCCATGCCACCAGCCTGATCACCGCCTGCACCGTGTCCCTCGTGCCCTTCAGCGTGCGGTACATGCGCAGGATACCTGCCAGAGCCCTGGGGCTGAATCGCAAGGACAGGCAGGCCCGGTACGCCTCGACAGCTTCGTCCTGGTGCTGCAGTCGCTCGGCAAGCTGGCCGAGGATCTCCCACTCCTCGGCAGACTTCTTGTATTGCATCTGTTGGGCGCGATACTGGGCCATCTGGGTGCGCCATATGGTGTAGACGCGCAGGTCTTCGTAGAGAACCATGAAGAGGCTGTCCAGCCAGCGCTCACAGAGGCGCTTCGTGTTGAGCTTGGAGAGATGGTCGTCGTTGGCGGCCTGAAAAGTTAGCAAAGAAGAACCACGACGACTGGGATACGTACATTCTCCGTGTCGGCCTTGATCTCGTTGGGGTCGATCGTGCTGGACGGCTTCTCAACCTCGTTCGCGTCACCGTTGGGAGCCAACGTGTCGGCAGTATCTGCCTTCGGTTTCTCCTCATCTTCAGACTCCTCTCCTCCGTTGGTAGCTGCCTCCGAGGGCTCCTTGATCCCGTCAACGCTCGAGTTGCGTTTCGTCGCTGGCTGCGTGGCCTCGTGCTTCTCGGTGCGGTACTCGTCCTCCATGACGAAAACATTGCTCCTGATCTTGAGGAGTTGATCCCAGCCAATCTTAGACGTCATCTCAGCCAGGATGGCGTACGCAGCCTTGAAAGTGCCCTTGTACGTCGCGGCACGCAGGCCTAGTAGACTAGGATCGACCTGCTCAGAGAACCGCGACTCAGGCTCGCTGTCGATCTCATCGAGGCGGGTCTCTTGCAGAAGCGGCAGGGAAACCTCCTTGGGCTCTGGCATGACGGGGGTGTCCTTGTCCTGGTATGTGAACATTGGGCACGAGTTGAGGATTGTTAGCGCGTTCTCCCAGTCTTCCATAGCCACATACACCTGGGCTAGACGCGCCCATGTGCCGAACTCGCTAGGGGCGGCAATGGTGCTTCGGTCGGCGCATTGCATGGCCGTCTTGAGTCTTGACTCTTTCTCTTCCGGAGTGCCGGCTTTCTGAGCCTTTTGCAGAAGGAACTCGGCCTGTGCGTCGAGCATCACGTAGTCCATGGGGATGTCTTGCAGCGACTGGTACAACGTCCTCACACCGGCCACTTCCTCGTTGCCCATGAACAGTACCTTCGCTAGGAGTGAAGAAACCTCGACGCTTTGTGTGCGGAGCTTTTCAAACAGATTGATGCCCGATGCGTATCGACCGGTTGTCTGAAGGTACCTTAAAAGTCCACTCGTCAGGTGGTTCGAAACAGCCGTCGGTACTTGAACGACACTGTCGGAGCCCAGTTGCCATCCTGTTTGCTGCTGTTAGCTGAGCCCTTTCAAAGGACATCCAAAACCTACCCCTGAAAAAGAGCTGCTCGGCGGCATTGAGGAAGCGGTGCTCCGTCTCGGTGTTTGTGACGGGGTTGAAACGACGGACGCCCATGATCCTCCTAATAGTCTCGCCACTACCGTCGTCTGCGTATGAGTACGCCCTCAAGACACTGCATAGGTACGTTTCGAGCCAGAGCTCGTCGGTCGCCTTTCGCTTCTCGCCTCGCTCGTCCACGCAGTAGCTCTCGACCGTGCCGGGGATGGAGACGTGTATCCGCATGTCGAGCCTTGAGAAGGCATTGTAGCAGCTGCAACGGTCAGCCTCTCGTCCATCGCATGCTACCGGAACAAGCGTACCAATATATCCCCTCCACGATCCGGCTCGTCGCATTGGGCCCGTGCTCTTTGTAGGTCAGGGTGTTGATGTACGCAGCTAAACTGGCCGATGATGAGGCGTCGACTCCGGTAACATGGTGGTATATTCCAGTCTATCCCGTCAGCCATTGGATCCCCGATGGGCGAACGCGAGTTCCTACCTGCTTCCCCTGATTGCGCGTCGCCTGCTTCACAAGGTGTACTAGGTCGGGCGGACCAAGCTCTCGCAGAGCTAATAGCGATTCTGTGCGCGCATCGATGGATTCGTGCAGGATCTCCTCCGTGAGCCTGCAACCGTTAGCAACAATCGGTGAAGGGGCTTCTGGAGGTCGTACTCAGGGACGGCTGGCGCTAGCATGGCGACTTGAGCTCCCTCGCGATGGGGGCTGACACCGCGGGCAGACTATTCGGATTGGTGATGGCAGACAGATAGAAGCCGCGAAGCTGAAGTCGAGGAAGGGAAACTACGCAATGCCGAGCCGAGGAATCCAGGAGTGAGAGCTGCTGATCATTGACTGTCGCAAGTGTGGAAGCTGCAGCTATTGATTGTCCTGATTGAGGCACAAGCCAGGGGACTCCTGTGGCTGGTGCCCCGCTATCATCTGCGCCACAGCTCACGTGTCGTTGTTTGTACCTCCTGTAGAAGAGAGTGGCATTCTCGAAGATCTTTGTTCCCTATTATGGTCGTATTATAGTCTTCCAGAGGATTCACCACGCCCGAACCAACATTGCAGAGCCACTTCTACGTGCAAGGTGTAGCTTGTGCTCGTAAATGTTGGGTAGCGGCTGAAGCAAGTATGCGGTTGGATGACAGAAGTCCTGAAATGGAATCACGACTGTACATGTTCCTTGAATACAAGGTTGGACTAGATGCGCTTAATATGTAGACTAACAAGAGATATCAGACGGAAAGTGAATGCGAATTTATGATCATTGTTTGTATCATATCTACGTGCATCGAACGCCAAGAGAAGGGGACAGCATCTTGATCAGTGTTGTCCTCTTTTTGTCAGGCCCGCCCTTAATCGCGTCCCCCAAATCGCGTCTCCAACGTCGCCCATGGCAGTGATCCATCTTTTCAACTCGGCCATCATCAACTTCAGCATCGATACATGCGGCGCGTCTGGCTTTAAGATGGTAGGTTCAATTGCTCAGCATGGCTCGGATACCTCTTTGCTAATGCGACACCATAGCCTGCCTTCCAGGCGATCAACCTCGAGCCCGAGGACAACGTCGACGAGCAGATCGACACAACCAAGGAGCTCCACGTTGAAGAAGCACACAGGCGATTCCACCGAGCTCTGCGCCTCCATGCCCAAGGCCCTCGATTTCGCGCCGAGGCCGAAGCTGCCTACGATGAGCTGTTCAGGTCCGACATCTACAAGTACCGCGAAGCAAGGACCGACTTCGAACGAGCCGAACGACACGCCAATGGCGAGGTCGACCCGCAAGATGAGCTCTCGGCTGGTCTCGACGTCGATGCCGGGGGTGCCGATGGAGTTGCCCAGTCGCTGTCGCAGGCGCTCTACCTAGGCTACAAGAACTTTGGGCAATTGTGGCTGGACAAGTTGAAGGACTCATTCGAGACGGACCCGTCGTGGAGGAGTAAGTCGAGGATATCATATAACGAAGATGGAGGAAAACAGGTGCTCGAAAACTGGGCAAAAGCTCTTGACCAAGACCCTTCCGATCCCGAGCTGTGGAGGTGCGCTGCCCGCTTCGCTGGAGCGATGAACAGCACACGCTTGAAGCGGTTCTGTCTTGAAGCTGCCATCGAGCTCGATGACGACCCTGCCGCTGAAGAAGTCGAACCGCCGTCCATCGCTGAAGCGCTAGCTGGCGAGAGCTTGAAAAGCCAGCAGGAGCTCTTGGGTGATTCGATGGCCCGATCGCACCCGATCATGGCACCATGGACCACGAAGGACATGCCGGATTACATCAAGAAACTCGCGGATCCAATGAAGTATCTGCCGGATCCAACGCGGCTTTTGACGCCGCCGGCCAGCAGCCCTTCGGAGGACCAGCAGATGCTCGAGAGTGGACAGGGGGAAACCCTGACGGTCTCTTCGTGGTCTCAGCTGGGTAGAGAGCTGATGAAGCATCTCGAGGACACCCGCGCTGCTCTTCTGACATGCGAGTCGGTTTTGGAGGAAGCACAGGGCGACGTCAACATGTCGCAGCAACCCGAGCCGGAAGCTCGGCGCATCCAGAACGCCGTCGAAGAAGCACAAAGCAGCGAAGAACCTGTCTCGGCAACGTCCGACAAGAAAACCGAGCAAGGCGAGCAGGAGAAGAAGAATGGAGTTTCACCGGAAGCCCCAGAGAGCGAGAAAGACAAGGTCCAGAATGATCGCAGTGAATCAGCCCCTGCTACACGAAAACGCTCCCAGTCTGCAGCTGGCCTGGCCGAGCCTGCAGACGAGGACGCATCTCATGGCACGCGGAGCAAACGTGTCCGGCGAAGGGAGACCGCCGACTACAAAGCACTGTCGAAGGCTGTCGAAAAGGCTCCCCCTCCTGGACCGTCGATCGCTAGCCAGCTGGAAGCTTATCAATTATCAGATCAGCACCTGTTCCAAGTCACGCAAAGCTTTCTCGAACACATTGGCGTCGAAGACGACGATGCTTACCAACGACTGAAGGAGCTGAAGGACTCGGCGATGACCGAGGATCGCATGGCTGGATTGACGCCCCTGGCGTCGAAGGACCTGCGCGTTGCTACAACTAATCTTACCGATTCTACTGCCAAGGTCTTACTGAATAAGGAGGAACAGGCATCTTTGGGCCTCTCCTCATTTCTCGAGCACGCCAAGTCAGGGTCTCAAGACCAGACCACGACCACGCCATTCAACAACCACAAGGGGCTCCAGGCTTTCGTGGAGCAGCGCAACCAAATCGCTGACTCGACAGGCGGCGATGCTGCTTACGAATGGGTACGGTTTATCAGCACTACATACGCAGTGAACAAGTGGGACGATGAAATGAAGACACTGGTAGTGCAGATGCTCAATCAGCATCATGCCGGCCTGTTCGAGCGCACTACCCAAGAGCTGGACCAAGGACGACTTGAAGGCCTCGCCACGCTCATTCCGATGCTACTGGAGCTCTACATCGATATTTACGAGCGCATCACCAATCCGAACAGCGTGGTAGACTATGCTACCAGGGTTAGCACAAAAGACCGACTCAATCGATGGCTGGGCGTGGCTTCCCGGTATGTACACAGCCTCCAAGCAGCGCAGGATGACCCCATATTCATCCGCCACATGTGGGCGTCTGTCATGGCCGCGTCGTTGGCCGAGGAGCCAGTTCGGGAACACATGCTCTCAATGTGGACGTCCCTCAGGAATTTCCTCATCGAGCACGAATGCGCACCGATTTCGCTCCCTAACAACGTCGTGATGCCTCACATCACTGCCGAGGCAGCCGATCGCGAGATCTCCAAACTCACAACAATGGACTTTTTCCTGGGGTTGTTCCAGGACGAGCAGAAAGATCCTGACTATGTCATCAGGACTTTGGAGCCTGTTCTCAATCCGAAATCGGTCCGTGTCGTATCGCAAGATGAGTCGCAGAACGGGTCTCCCACAGGAACCAGTGGTGAGCGGCGGGATGATTCTCAATCAGAAGAACAGGACGAGCCCCAAGAGGCGTCTTCAGCCGAAACCAAAGGAATACCTATCGTGGACTGCGCAAGCCAGGATCTGCGCGACCTATGGAAGTTCCTCACCACCAGTAGCACGGAGCTTAGACTTTTCCTCTGGTCTCAGCTCGGACAGGCGTACGCGACGATCGGGTACAAGACAAAGAAGTTCTCGTGTCACCTCAAAAGCATCGAGATGATCATCTCGGATCTCGACGGCGAGACTTATTGCAAGACATCCGACGAATCCCGGCAGCTTATGCTGATGCGAACGCTGAAGTCTTTGGATGAGCAGCTGGTGCTGGCATTGACGATGGGGATTAACGAGCCCAGTGCCTTCGATGTAATTGACGAGGACCACCTCAAAGCCAGCGCCGCGGCCCTCGCCAAGGCGAATTGTCTTCTGCACGTGGTAGCATTGTGTGAGGACGAGATTCGTATCGGCATCACGCCCTCGCCAGCGAGCAAGCCCACCTTCCAGAGCTTCAGCAACAAGCTCAGGGAGATGCAGGTGCGCGCTTGGACGCTGCAGTACGTACTGCTGGACGCCGCCGTTTCCCAGCTGAACTGTTTCGCGTTGCCTGACGTCGAGCGGGCGGGGTTCCTCGCGGCGGTTCATCGAGTCGTTGGCCTGCGTAAATACTGCTCCGTCTCGAATAAGATCTTCCTCAACATCATGAAGAGAGAGATCCTCAGGATGAAGGATCTGGAGAACTGGGAAGACTACATTGAGCAGGTCTTGATTGATCTTTACGGCCTCAAACTTGGCGTGGGCGCGTACGCTGCCGAAGAGCACGGCTGTCTGGCCGAGCCCCTGACGAAGCCTAAGACGCTGGAGCTTGTGGAACGCGTCATGATGCTCGCGAACCGCATGCCTATCAAGGACTTGCTCAAGTCAGAGCTCAAGACGGCCATCGACCACATGCAGCAGACTATCGGTCAGCTCAAGTCGACGCCTCCCATGTCTCACAACCTGCGTAACTTCAATGAGTATCTGAAGAAGCCCATTCATCCTCTCCGGTTGTACCGTGCCCTGAAAGGTAGTGTCGATTTGGACGCGGTCAATATCCCCCCGCGGTCGGATGCCATTCTTGCCAAGCACGGCTGGTTCAACCTGCTAGGCATGATTGCCTTAGCCAAGTTCAAGGGCGTTGATCTTAACAGACGACAGACCCCCGGCGCCACCGATGATTTGCGCGTCGGCACCACATTCTTGCGCTTGCAGCTCCAATTCACCCCTGACCGCTGGGATACGTGGTTCCGCCTGGCTGAGTGCTTCGACTACGAGCTGGACGAAGCTGTGCTGTGGTCCGCCGACAAGATCAACAAAGACCGCGCCGAGCTCGTCAAGTTCCAACGCCACGCTATTCACTGTTATACGCTCGCTTTGTCCCACTCGCGCAATGTGGACATTGAGCAATACGAAGGCGATCCGCTCCACGACCTCTACTATCGCTTTGCCATGCGCATGTATGCTTCCAGCCGCGAGCCTTTCGCCATGGAGCCCTTCAAGCACGCTGAGCAGGAGCGCTACTGCATCGAGATGAGCGGGATCAGCACTTTCAAGCGCATCGTGCACGTCGAGATGAAGCAGTACAAGGTCTGGAAGTTTGCCGCGAAGCTCTTCAAGATGGCCATGGGCCGCCAGCCCCAAAACTGGCAGAGCCCTTACATGCTCGCCAAGTGCTACTGGAAAATGTACACCCTCAAGGAGGATGAGATGGACGAAGCCGATAAGAAGAGCCGCCCCTCCGTCACGATGCTCATCGACATATTGAAGAAGACGGTCGATGTCGCTTGGAATGCGCGCAAGTCCCGACGCAGTGAGCCTATCCTAGAGCCGCATTACAAGATCGTCTCTGTTCTGCACAAACTGGTCAAACGCGGCGATATACCAGCCAAGGACGCTGCGAACATTCTGTCGGAACAGCCCTTCGGCGTCAAGTTCAGCGAGGAAGACCACTACGCTGCCTTTATCGAGCCTGAAGACTGGGAAGAGTATGCTATCAATAACCTGACAAAGCTGCAAGACAAGGATAAGTCCAACTGGCAGCATAGGATCATCATGCGTCACGCTAAGATCGTCTTTGACGACAATGAGGACCAGCATAACGCGGCCAAGACGGCCTTCAACATCCTCTCCGACAGCATGCTCACCAAAACCATGGTGATGAACGTATGGAAATGCGAAGCTGAGCGGCCGGGCCGTCACCACGTGTACACCGAGCGCTACACTCGCTTTGTAACTGACCTTCTGGTCATCCTGTCTGACCGCGCCAACATGGAGCAGCTGCTGAGGAGGATCCGCAAGAAGAGCGCCGACTTCTACCACTTTACCGACCTATGGCACACGGCTTGTCTCGAGTTTGTCAGGATACTGCGCCGGACGTACATGATGATCGACTCACCCGAAGAGGTGTTCAAGAGCATGCCAACCGAGGAATTTGAGATCGTGACCGAGGGCATCACCGAATGGGCAGCTGGCGACGGCCCTTACACGCGGGCCTTCAGCTGCATGAAGGATGCCATCGAACTGAAGAAGCTCAACGGTGGCTTGACCAGGTCGGGACCCATAGACGACCTCATTGTGGACTGCTACTGCAAGATCTACCTGGACATTCGGGAGAGCCTGCCTTCTCCATCCCAAGTTATCGCGGAACGCAACCAAGCTAAAGCGGCCGGGGCCGAAGCAAAGCCTGTTCACACCGCACTCTCCAGCATCCTCAACCCGGCTGAGGGTCACGAAAGCCGCGGCGCGACACCGACGCCGCAGGACTCGGAACGCGCTGAGGGCAGCACCCGCCGTAGAACGGGTATCCGGCGGCCCGACATTGTGCGTCGAGCCGAGGCCGCCGTTGCAAAGGCCATGGAGCCGCGTGCCGGCCCTGTCAAGAGCCGCCTGGGCAGCATGTCTAGCAAGCGTGGCAGCCAGACGCCTGTGGCCGCCCACAGCGATGACGGTTCGGATGAGGACGGCCCTGATGCGCAGGTTCGACGCGAGGCCGCGGATGTCGAGATGAAGGACGACGGCGATGGCGATGATGCCGACGACGAAAGCGATCTCAGTGAAGCCCCAGAGGAGTCGGACGAGGAGATGCCGCCTGGCCTGATGTTTCCCAACCTCAGACGAGTTGACACGGCGGCCGAAGCTAGCGGCGAGGAAGCCGATAGTGAGAGCGAGGGCGACGAGGAAGAGGCTGAGGAGGAAGCCGAGGAGGATGGCGAGGAGGAGGTGGGCGAGCCCGACGAAGGGGATGAAGAGGGCCATCACGAGGATGATCCTGAGGGCGAACATGAACTTGAAGACGAGCAGGACGAGACCGCCCTGGAAGACGAAGAGACGGCTCTCCACACCGCCGACGAAGAGCAGCACGACGAAGACCACGACCACGAAGACGGCGACACAGAGATGGCTGATGTCGAGACGGCCCCGCAGTCGCCGACCTAGAAGGACAAGACAGGTTGGCCAAATGGGAGGCCGAAGCGCGGGAGGCGCGATGCCGGAGCTGAAAGGCGGGACCTCGATGCTTTCAGAGAGTCGGGATTTTCTTGATCGGATGGCGCCAAAGGGGTTTTAAGCATAGAACAAGCACATAAATAATATCTTTATAAGAGCGTTCATTGAGGGGGACACTGCAGGACGATCTGTTAGAAATAGGCAGCACGTAAACGAATGGTGGACGTGATGTGGCTATGGGATTGACCTTGACGAATTCCTAAGCGGGCCTAGAGTAACGACAACTGCTCCTATATTCCGTGAGCTTCTTTGGACAGTTAAGAGTTGCATTGGTTGGGGTTCACTTGTCTCCTGACCTTTACGCAGATATTCGGCCCTAGCTAGGTGTGAATGTAACCTGGTCAATCAGCAGCGGAAGCGGCTCAAGCGTTGCGGGTTTGCCATTAGACGACCGTTGGTTCGAAAGCTTGTAATTGTAGATTATTATTGGAGTAGGAATCCATCGAACAAGACATCTTCCACTTGATCCCTCAGCCCTCCTCGGCATCCATGTCATCCCTCCGCCGGCCGCCCTTGACCCTCATGGCCTTGGGGCCCTTGCTACTCTTCTGCTTCTCCTGCATCTCCTTCATCTCGATCTTTGCTATCCTCTGTGCCTCCTCCACGCGGCTCTGGAACGCCATGACCTCGTCCTTCTGGGTTGGGTACTCGGGCAGCTTCTTCTTGAGGAAGAACTCGATGCGCAGCAGGACCTCGATGTCGTACTGCGTCGTGATGTTGATGGCGATACCCGACTTGCCGGCACGGGCGGTTCGGCCAACACGATGGATGTAAGTCTTTGAGTCCTGCGGGAGGTCGAAGTTGATGATGACGTCGACATTGGGTACGTCCAGACCACGGGCTGCCAGATCTGTGGCAACGAGGATGTTTCTCTGCCTCGAGCGGAATTTGTTCAGCGCCCCCAATCGCGCGCTCTGACTCAGCTTAGCGTGTAGCGGGATCGCTCCGAAACCAAGGGTCCTCAGTAGAATCGAAATCCGCTGCGTCTCCCAAACGGTCCTTGTGAAGATGATCATGCTCCTGCCGGCGTGCTCATTCACCAGATGGACCAGGTACGTGTCCTTGCGCACCAGTGGGATGAACAAGTAATGCTGCAGCAGCGTCGACACGGTCTGATACTTATTGGAGCTGATGCTGACCTTTGCGGGGTCGCGCAGGGACGCGCGCTGGAGCGACTCAACCTTGGAGGACATTGTGGCTGAGAAGAGGTAGGTCCTGCGCTCCCGCGGGACGAACTTGAGGATCTTGTTGATGCTGGGACCGAAGTCCATGTCGAGGAGACGATCGGCCTCGTCCATGACCAGGTATTTTAGCGTGCGCAGCGAGAACCCCTTGGTCTTCTCGAGGTGATCGACCAGGCGGCCGGGCGTCGCGACGATAATGTGCGGCTTCTTGCTCAAGGCAATGCTCTGGGGCACCATGTCCAGACCTCCGACGATGACGGCGCAGCGCAGCGATATACCTGCGCCGAGACCTTCGAATACCTGGCCGATCTGACTAGCGAGCTCACGTGTCGGCGCTAGTACGAGGCCGAAGAGAGGCTGTGGCTTATCGAGGAGGGCTTGAAGCATGGGCAGCGCGAAGGCGGCCGTCTTTCCGGAACCGGTCTCTGCGAGGCCGATGATGTCGCGGCCGCCGAGGGCGAGGGGGATGGACTGCGCTTGGATGGGGGTCGGGTGGGTGTAGCCGAGGGACGTGCAGGCTTCGCACAGAGAGTCGACGATGCCCTGGAAGAGTCAGCGATTGATTTGAAAAGATTTGGTCTGAGTCCGTACTAGTTCGGCAAACGTCTTCTTCTCTTCTGGCTCGGGCGCCTCCTCCTCGTTGGAAGGTGCATTTTCCAGGGTAGCGGATTCTTCCTCGGAGCCTTCCTGGGGATCCTCCTCGCTCGATTCTTCGTCGGAAGCGTCCGGGGCGGGCGATGGGTCCTTCCTGACCTTCTTCTTAGGGAGGTCCTCGTGGGAGATCTTGCGGCGTTTGAGGTCGGGCATCGCGGCGGTTGTGGTGGTGAAGGTTGAGGATGAGGTTGAGTTGCAGGTGGTTGTCGCGGGACGTCACCTTGGAAAATTTTGGTGGGGTCGGTCTTATCATGCAGTAGGAAGACATATTTACTCAGACAGCTCTGGCTCAGATGGGTCAGTTTGGGGAGTATCTACAGTCAGATTTTGATTAGCAGACGGAGACTTCCGTGTGCTGAGCCTCTTTGTGTGCTTTGAAAAATTTGAGAGGAGTTATTGAGAGTGATCACTTTATGGATTACTGCTCCTCATTTTGCCTGACTGTGTGGACATCGTTGGGAAGATCGCTACGCCTGCGAGTGCTCACTTTATTCTGTCTCTGATCAACATCGCTTATCGGCAAAGCCCCAGTTTAAAGTTTTCTCCAATACAGCCTTGCTCGGCTTCACTCTGCCCACGAACAAGACAACAAGAACCACCGTTACCAATTGAACCCCCTGAGAAGCCGCGATGGCCCGCAAACGCACCAAGAAGAGAACCCACGTCGGGGCCAACAACCAGGTCGTCGATGCCCCCGTCGGCCATGCCTCCGTCCGCGACCCCAAGAGCATGGTTGTGCGCATCGGCGCGGGCGAGGTCGGAACCAGCATCAGCCAGCTAGCCACAGACGTGCGCAAAGTCATGGAGCCCGGCACGGCGAGTCGACTGAAGGAGCGGAGGGCGAACAAATTGAAGGACTACGCCGTCATGTGCGGCCCGCTGGGCGTCACGCACCTGATGCTCTTCTCGAGGAGCGACAGCGGCAACACGAACCTGCGGATGGCCCTGGCGCCGAGGGGCCCGACAATGCACTTCCGGGTGGAGAAGTACTCGCTTGCAAAGGACGTCCAGAAGGCGCAGAAGCACCCGAGAGGAGGAGGCAAGGAGTTCCTGACGCCCCCGCTGCTGGTCATGAACAACTTCACAACGCCCGGCGCCGACGCCAACTCCAAGGTTCCCAAGCATCTCGAATCGCTTGCGACGACCGTCTTCCAGTCCCTCTTCCCGCCCATCAACCCACAGGCCACCCCGCTCAAGTCAATACGGAGGGTGCTCCTGCTGAACCGCGAGGAGTCAAAGGAGGACGACGGCACCTTCATTCTCAACTTCAGGCACTACGCCATCACCACCAGATCGACAGGCGTTTCGAAGCAGCTGCGGAGGATCAACGCGGCCGAGCATTTCATGACGACAAAGTCGAGCCGCAAGAGCAAGATGCCCAACCTCGGCAAGTTGGAGGATATAGCTGATTTCATGACCGGTGAGGGAGGGGAAGGTTACATGACGGACGCCACGAGCGGGAGCGAGCTGGACACAGACGCCGAGGTCGAGGTTCTTGACTCGGCACCCCGGAAAGTCCTGTCAGCGCGAGCACGACAAGCTGCTGCGAGGGAAGCGGAGCCCGAGGTGGAAGAGGAGAACGTTGAGCGCCGGGCCGTCAAGCTCGTCGAGCTCGGTCCGCGGATGCGCCTGAGGTTGACCAAGGTTGAGGAGGGGCTCTGCTCAGGCAAGGTCATGTGGCACGAGTACATTCACAAGAACAAGGCGGAGATCAAGGAGCTCGAGAAGCGGTGGGAGAAGAAGAGGGCCGAGAAGGACGCGCGGAAACGAGAGCAAAAGGCCAACGTGGAGAAAAAGAAGGCCGCCAAGGCCGCCAGCGGAGGCAAGGCTGGGCAGGACGACGACGACGACGAGGATGAGATTGACTACAGCGACATGGATGTCGATGACTTTGACAGCGAGGGGTTGGAGGGCGACGCCGAGTATCAGGTCAATGAGAAGATGGAGGGCGACGGCGACTGGGAAGACGAAGAGGAAGAAATTGCCAATGGCACATGAGGCGACGGCTGGCTGTATGAAATGGTGCATGGATACGTATGGCGTTAAAGGGTTGCCCAATACCGTTCAATATCAGACATGTTTCTTGCCCGCTGCACGAGAAATAGAGACAGTATCTGACGGAGTGATGTACCCCTGCGTTTCCTGTTAGTGTCGCGCCTCATCCCTAAAGCTGTGATCCTTAGGGCCCCACTTATGTCAACCTCACTCTCACCATTACCTTTGCCCTTAATCCGCCGCAAGGACTCGCCCCCGTGGACACTCTTGAACTCTGACCGCTGATTGTGATACTGCGCTATTATAGACTCCCATGGAATAGTCGCCATGATGCGCTACCCCTCGCGACGTCTTCTGGCCCGGCCTGCGTGGCACGCCCGACCCTCTCCTAAACAGCCTCACGCGCGTCTCTCACAGCTGCTGGTTCAACATCGCACGATACATGAGGGCGGGCGGCGATCGCTGCTGCCGTCCCAAGACAATCGTACAAGGACGGAACTTTCGAAATTCCAATTTAATGAGCTGAACAACCTGGGCGAGCACGGCGCTGAGAGCGGCGGGGGCAGTCACAAGCAGAAGCAGAGGGAGTGGTATGAAGCACCTGGTTCAGAGACCCCCAGACGAGCCGGTCTCGTGTCGGTGCTGGTTGTCGGGTTCGTTCTTTGGGACTGTTTCTACAAAACCTCGGATGTTGGTCATAAAACCTTGTGGTTGCGCGCAGACGGAGAACCGAACCTCACGAATGCCGACTCCGTATTGCCTGATGTGGGGGAGTACGAGGGTGAGAAGGGCATCCGCGTCGAGTCGCCTGGCGTTATCCTGAGTCTGGAGGAAGCTTGCCACAAGCTCAGAGAGCAGGCTGCAACATTTGCCTTTGCCGGAACGGACAAGGACTCACAGGGGAGGATCGATGTTATCAGATTGGCGAGCAATGAGCCCGTAGAGGACGAGTGGTACGCAGGTCAAGGGAAGGGACTTGGGGGGATGCGTTCAATCTATGTTGGTGTCTTTGATGGCCATGCGTAAGTGTTGTTACCCACTATCGTGGACGTGACTAACGAAGCAGCGGCTGGGCCACATCCAGAGTTCTCAAGGGGGCCTTGGTGCCGTACGTATCAACATCCCTGAGTCAAGTTGACAAAGAAGCCGAAGAGAGCGTCGTGAAGAACGCTATCAAAGAGGCGTTCAGGAGCCTAGACGAACGAATTCTCGGCACAGCGCAAGCAGCTATCGCCTCAAACGGACCCGGCTCGCCCGAGGCCCTCAACGCCATGCTCCCAGCCATCGCGGGCTCATGCGCCCTGCTCGCTATCTACAACCCAAAAGACCGAACCTTGCGAACTGCGGTAACCGGCGATTCGCGTGCTGTGCTCGGATCATGGGAAGAAGACTCGCGTGCCTACGTGGCCCAGCCCCTCAGCAAGGATCAAACCGGCTTCTGCGATCAAGAGGTGGCCCGTCTCGTCGAGGCGCATCCTGGTGAGCAGCAGGACATGCTCGACCCCAAGTCCGGAAGACTCTTCGGCATGGCCATCACCCGTGCTTTTGGCGACCACAGGTGGAAGTACCCTCTCGATGTGCTGGAGCACATGAGAGATACGTTCTTCGACTCCGGACCGCGTCCCAAGTATAAGACACCGCCTTACATGACCGCTGAGCCGGAAGTCGACACTCGTCGGGTCGCTACCAAGGACTTTGCCATCCTGGCTTCAGACGGGCTGTGGGACCACATGACCAACGAAGACGCCGTTGCCTGCGTGTCCGGCTGGCTCGAAGCTCGACGGTCCTCGTCGCCGAAGGCTACGTCCCCGCTCGCCAACGACGATGGCCCTGTCGAGCTGGACAGCGACGGGAGCTGGGTGGTCAAGCCTGAGAGCTTCGTTTACGAGGACCTGGACAGCGCGGCGGTGTGCCTCGTGAAGAACGCGTTTGGCGGGAACAGGCGGGATCTGTTCCGTGCCGTGATGAGCCAGACGGGGCCGCGGAGTCGATATGTGAGGGACGACATTACCGTGCAGGTCGTCTTTTTTGAGGATCCGTACCAGAACAGGGAGAATCAGGTGAAGGCGAAGGTTTGAGGCACCGCGTCAGTGACGGCGGAGGACATCGTTTGCATTGTGGAGTTATGTATCCATTCCGTAGAGGGTTTGCTGCTCAGTCAAACAGTGCATGACCAGGGCAGAATAGAAACCTCTACAGAGAACCCCATGCCTCTTTTTCATAAATGACACCTCCAGGATCCCACCAGCTTTCGGTTTCTCCCGACAGCAGAACAGCCCCGAACCTCCCCGTACCGGATGCCGTAAGAGTATCCACCCCGGCCGGAGCCCCGGCCAATGCCGGTGTAAGCCGATATCTTTCGTCATGATTTCTGGGTCGAGGGATCCTGTGACAAAAGATAAGGTAATTCAAGCCGAACGCGGAGCCCATCTAGACAGAGACCTTTTGGAAACGTGTGCTCTTTGACTTCGTTCTTAGAGGGACGCTGAACAACCATCATTAACAGCGGCATTGCCTTATCTTGAGTCGAGATCCTACTTGCTTCCCACCAGTCTAAAGTAAAACGATGCCTTCGAAGACATCTCCTGAGAGCCGCGACGAGCCCCTATGGGCTGACTGCGATGCCCTCCGAACGGACTTCACCCTCGCCATGTCGGCCATGTACAAGTCCGAAGTGCCGCTCTACGGCTCCCTCGTCCAGATCGTCAACGAGGTCAACGCCTCGACCGTCAACTCCAACCCCTCAGCGGCGAGGTTCAACACTGAGGACGGCAAGATCCAGGACCGCATCGACATTGAGCGCCACGGGGCAATCCGACTCGGCACACCGCACGAGCTGCGAACCATCCGCCGCATCTTTGCCGTCGTCGGCCTGAAGCCGGTCGGGTACTATGACCTCTCGGCGGCTGGGCTGCCCATGCACGCTACCTGCTTCCGACCTGTGGATGGGGGGTCGTTGCGGAAGAACCCTTTTCGGGTGTTTACCTCTGTGCTGAGGCCGGAGCTGATCAGGGATCGGAAAGCGAGGACCTTGGCGTTGGACTTGCTCTCGAAGCGAAACATCTTCAGCGACGAGTTGATGCGCTTGCTGGACACTGCAGATAGAAACGGGGGGCGTTTGAAGCAGGATCAGGGTCAAGTCTTTGTCAAGGAGGTGATGAAGACTTTTGGATGGCACGGCACCGCCGCCGCGACCTACGACGAGTACCAATGTCTTCAGAGCGAGCACCCCATCCTCGCAGACATCGCCTGCTTCCAGACCGCGCACATCAACCACCTCACGCCGAGGACGCTGAACATCACGCTCGCCCAGCAGTCCATGAAGAAGGGGGGTCTGAAGGTCAAGTCGCGCATCGAGGGGCCTCCGCCGCGAGCGTGCCCGATCCTTCTACGACAGACGAGCTTCTTGGCCATCGAGGAACCGATTGGGTTCCTCGTGACGGAGAGCTCTTCGCCCACAGGCAGAGGCTCGCACCGCGCGCGGTTCGGCGAGATTGAAGAGAGAGGCGCGGCCGTGACCCCGAAAGGCAGGGCGCTGTACGACGAGCTCCTGAATGAGGCCATGAAGAGGGCGCAAAGGCGGGGAGATTGCTCATCAGCCACGGACATGGACGAGTTGGTGGAGACGTTGTTCAAAGACTACCCGGACGACTGGAACGAGCTCAGGGAAAGAGACTTAATTTACTGCACGTACAGACCTCTCGAGAAGGAGGGGTCCGCGAGTGTAGAGTCGCTCAGTCTCGAGGCTTCGGTCCAACAAGGCCTCGTCGAAGCCGTACCCATCACTTACGAGGACTTCCTCCCCCTGTCAGCGGCAGGCATATTCCAATCGAACTTGGGATCCAAGTCTTCAGAGGACACCATCGAGGCAGTTCCAGACAGGGAAGGATTGGCCGAGGCGTTGGGCGTGGAGCTATCGGATCCCGATGAGCTTTACAGGATAATGCAGCAAGAGAGCATTGAGGCCTGTGGAAGAGTCCTGGGAACGAAGATCACGGTTTAGACGCGGTACAAGGGCTACCGAATTCGAGGCACGAGAAGGCAGATGGACATGCACAGTCATTTTTGCGTTATCAAGACTAGTTTCCATCCGTGTAGAAAGTCACGTCCCAGTGGTTACCCTCCTCCTGCAGCACGTTAGCGACGGTCCCAAATCCGCCCCTGGAAGGGCCACACTCACGCAGTACACGTTCCCCGACGCGGCCTGCCACTGGGGGTAGCTGCCGCGGTCGGCGATCCTTGTGAAGGTATTCTTGATGTAGCTGCTCAGCCCGCTCGTCAGCGAGAAGTCGAGCTTGTAGCCGTTGTAGTGCGAGTATTGGCCGTCGGCGTGGCCGACCTCGGTGCCGCCCGTGATGCGCACCTCGCAGTTGCAGGCGCCCTTGAGAGTGACGGCGCCGTCGACGGTGACGGAGCGGACCTGGTCGAGGGACGTGCAGGTCGGCGTGTTGCGGTCGCTGCAGCCGCCGGAGGAGGAGACGGTGATGCCGGCGGCGCTCAGGCGCGAGACCGCCGCGCTGTGGGAGATCTTCTGGGCGGAGGCCGCGCCGAGGAGGGCGGTGAGGGTGACGAGGGAGAACTGGCCGTCAGTTGCTTCGCTTGAGGGACAAGAACGTCACTCACCTTCATGTTGGCTGGCTGTTGTGGAGGGTGCTTGGAAGCGAGATAATTCTACTTGCTCCCACCAGTCCGGCCCGTCTATATACCATCAACCGGACCCCTGATGACCCGTCCACCCTCGCGGTAGCTGAAGCCAAGAGCCATCGCCCCAGGGACCGTCCCGCAGTGTAAGCCAATCCAGGGAGGTGACATCGCGGCGCACTGCCGACAGGAACCGCAAAGGGACGTCGATCGCCAGCCCTGCTGCAAGCCTGGCTCGGCGAGGAGGGGGTCCCACCGATGAAATGCACGTGGAGCAGGGAAGCGATGACGGGGGCCGAGAGTTGCAGTGGTATTGTGGCTTTTGGCTAGGGGAAATGGTCCGCGGTGGCGCGGAATATGACCGGTGCTGCGGCTGGCGAGCAGCGCATGTCGTTGAAGCGAGTTTCTGCCAAGGCGTCGATTCCAGGATCATAATCTACCGCAGCGATCGGCGTAGGTATGCCACGTTCTTTTGAGATATGTGGCTTCGGATCCGAAGTAATTTGTTATCAATCCATTGAGCTCCCGGACAGCAGCCGGGCCACAAAGAAGTGTATCTGAAATAAGCGCAGCTCCCACAAACTTCGACATGTTTTATGAAATACTGATACTTCACACATTGACTTCTAATCGCCAGAGTAGACGCGGAACCAAAGAGCGTCTTCAAGCTCCGGCTTCGGTGTCGGTGGGGCCGCCCGCCTCCGACACCGAGGTGGGTCTGGGCTCCGGCGTCTCGGGGCAAAGCCGAAGACAGTCCTGCCATGTCTCGGTCACAAGAAGACACTGGCCTCTCGCTGTCATCAGAGAGGGCCTGCATGTATCTCTATCTCTTGGGAATGCCATACATACACCTGTTTGAATGGATGGCATGGTGCTGATCCAGGCTGTCTCGAGATGCTTCTCCTCCCCGAACACCGGAGTGGAAATCGGATCTTGTCCGCCAGATATCCATCCCCGCCTCACGCCAACTCCCGCCCTCACTTCACCACAACAACGCTGCACACTCCGACATGGCCACCCCTCCCGCAAAGAAGGACCACATCGCCGTCGTCGGCGCCGGCATCTTCGGCCTCAGCACGGCTCTCCACCTCGCCCGTCGCGGGTACACCAGCGTGACCGTCTTCGACAAGCAGCCCTACCATGAGACGCACTACTCGTACCTCGACGGCTGCGATGCCGCCTCAGCGGGTAAGACTGTCGTTATTCTGTCTCTGGAGCCTAGCTAACTGCCATGAGACTTCAACAAGGTCATCCGCTCCGCGTACGGCGCGCAGACCGAGTATCAAGACCTCATGACCGAGGCGCTGCGGGGCTGGCACGCTTGGAATGCCGAGATCAAGACGTCCGGGGACCTCCCGGATGGCATGACTCCTGAGGACGAAGTCTTCGTCAACTGCGGCAGTCTGCAGTGCGGGGACGGCGAGGAGTTGACCCCCTTTGAGCGCGCGACGGTGGACAACATGGAAGCTCGGGGTCACAGGGGGACGCAGCTTGTAAACAACGACCCGACACACCTCAAGCTGGCCGCGGAAAGAGGCCTCAGCCAAGCCATGAACCCCTTCGCCAGGAAGACCGTCGGCGTCCTCGACACAACGGGCGGTTACGCCGTCGCGGACGACGCCTGCCGGTACGCTCTGCACAAGGCTCAACGACTAGGCGTCACCTTCGTCCTCGGACCCGAGTCAGGGAAGCTCGCCCACATCACATACGACGCCTCCAAGACGACGGGATTACAGACGGCAGATGGGAAGCACCACCCCGCCTCAATGGTCATACTCGCCTGCGGCGGCTGGACGCCCTCCCTGCTGCCCTCCATGGACGGCCTGTGCGAAACAACGGGCGGGAGCGTCATCATCCTCAAGATCCCCGACGGCCACCCCCTGCGGGAGCGCTTCCACCCCTCGCGGTTCCCGAGCTACATGCACAAGATGCGCGACGGGGCCGAGGGCGGCATCTACGGCTTCCCCGTCGACGCCCACGGCCGCCTCAAGATCGGCTACCGGGGCACAAAGTACACGAACCCGCAGGTGCAGCGCGACGGCCGGGAGAGGAGCGTGCCCGTGACGCGCTGGACCGAGGGCCCCAGGCTGACGCAGATCCCCGAGCGGGCCTGCGCGGTCCTCCGGCGGTTTCTGGACGAGTACATGCCGGAGCTGGGCGAGGCGGGCATCGACGTCTGGATGAGCAGGGTGTGCTGGTACGCGGACAGCTATGATAACCACTTTGTCGTCGACAGGGTGCCGGGCGCGGAGGGCGTCATGGTCGCGACGGGCGGGAGCGGCCATGCTTTCAAGTTCCTGCCCAATGTCGGGGACTGGGTGGTCGACATCATGGAGGGCAAGGGGATGGATAGGGAGCTGGTGAGGGCATGGCGGTGGAGGGAGCCGAGGGAGGGCCAGGCTGTCGTGAATGAGCTGGGCCAGGGGAGCAAGGGGGAGAGGGCGCTGGGGAACGTGAAGCTGGTCACCGCCGAGGGACCAAAGAGCCGGCTTTAGAAGTCATGTACTATGAGGTCAATGAGGCCAAGTCAATAGTCATGCAATTACTGTATTGCTTCAAGAGCACTTGTTCATGATCTGGTAATCATGCGTCCAGCCTCTTTCTTTCCTAGAACAGTCCACCAGGAGGACATTGCTTTCCAAAATCCACAAACGCCGTTACTTCTAAGCATACTGCTCATCATCGCCATCCAACCCGTACTCCTCGTCCATCCCAGGATCGTCATCGTCGTAGCCGCCCTCAAACTCCCCACCACCCCCAAATTCCTCTCCCTGACCATACGTCGTCTCATCGTAGTCGGGATACTCCTCGTCCTCCTCCACAACGTCATCACCGGCAACGCTCTCATCGGGCGGCTCGTGCTGCTCCTGCCGCGTGCCGAGCGCGCTGCCCGCCAGGCTGGTCTTGCGACTCGTGGCCGCGGACCCCAGTCCCGCGGCGCCGGGCTCGTCAAAGATGCTCCGGATGGCGTCGTAGTTGATGCGCTTGGACCACGCGCGGTCCTTGGCCACGTTGATGGCGGCCTCGGCGGCTGAGCTGGCGGGGCTGGTCTGTCCCTCACCCATGCGCGCGCGCTTCCGCCTCTTGCGCGTCTGCTTCGGCCGGTCCGCCTCGACCTTGCGGCGGAAGACCTTCTCCTGGTGCTGGCGCAGCCACTCCTTGTTCTGGTTGACCCAGATCATCTCCTTGATCTTGGCCTCCTCCGGCGACAGGAGGCAGTTGCGCACTTCCGGATCGTCGGCGAATTCGTCTTCGGCGATGTCGGCAGCCATGCTGACCTCCTTTCCCGGTCGCTGCGCCAGCGCCCACTGCGCGTGTACCAGCGCGCGCTGCTCGGCGTTGGAGTACGCCATTGCGTGTTCGTAGGTCAGCGGGTCGTTGAAGATTTCCTCGATCTGGCCCTCGAGCTCCTCCTCGTCCTCCACCCATTCTTCGTTGATGGGAAGCTCAGGCTTGCGCCCGCGTCCCTGGCCGCTCGCCTGCGCTGCCTCCTCGTCGCCAAACTCTTCTGCTAGTTGCTCGAGCTGCTGGGCCATGTCCTCGTCGTTTTGTTTCAGCCTGTCGTTTGGATCGTCTTGGGGTATTTGCGAGGGGTGTGGCGGAACGATGAAGCCATCGGCGTCGCGACGGAATTCGATCGCGGGTATTTGGGAGAGCTTGTCCGACGGGATAGACTGCGCTGCCTGCTTCTTTGCCTTGGCCTCCCGCTGGGCTGCTTCCCACTCGTCCGGCCTCTTGCGCTTCAGTCCCTGCTTCTCTAGCATTTTCTGGTGTTCCTCGGACTGCTGGTAGAACGAGGGCGGATCATGCGAGCTCTCTAGGAAGTCCTGCTTCAAGAAGTCCTCGACCGACATGCGACTCGATTCTGTAAACTTGAATTCCGAAAGACGGTTTTGGATCGTGTGGTTAGTAACCTTGACAATATAGACGACCTCGCGCACTGTTCTGCGGAAGTTGTGCATGCGGGCCGCCATCAGCAGGCAGGCACCGCAGATGCCTGATGGACGGCGACCCATGACCATCCAGTCGCGGCTCATACGCCTGACTAGGCGGACCGCGTCCTCGGCGACCTTAGCCGTGTCTTGGTGAAATTCCATCTTGGTGGCAAACCGCCAGATCAGGTCCTCGGGATAGACAGGGATCAGCCCATCGTTGCCTATCGGAACCACTTCATTCAGTTTCTTGAAGATGCGTCCCAGCTTGAACACATTCAGCTGGACCAAATCCGCCAGGTCGATGAGCATGACCTTGCATGGCGGCTCCGCGCGGCACGCAGCGTAGAGACAGACCGCCGCGACACTGGCGAGCGTTCGTCCCTGGATGAAGTTTGCGCTGGACGCAAGCTTGAAGACCTGCGTCCCCGCCGTGACGAAGCTCTCGCTGACATTGAGCTGCTGCGCGTATCCCTGCATCAAGCTCCTCGCCTCCCTGATGCTCTTTTCGCGGTCCTCGGAGCCGCCAACTCTCCTGAACGCCGGGCCCACGCTGCGGACACCAGCCTGGTCCGCGCCGATGAAGGAACCCTGGACCACGGCGGCACCCGAGCTCGTCTCGCCAAACTGCACCTCGGCGACGATGTTGCTCTCATCAGCAACACGGCCGCAGGTCTGACAGGTGCCGTCGACGACGTTGGGCTTGGGACAGGCTTTGTTGGGACACTGCGGGCGGTTCGAGGTTGCGAGGGCCGGCGCTTTGGTGGACGGCGCGAAGGAGACGCCGCGGTTGGATTGAGAGGCCGCACTGTTGGCGGCGCGGCGCTCTTCACGCTCGCGCATAGCGCGAACGGGGTTTGGACGCGCAAGACGCGGTTTGGACGGGCCGCTGCCCTTCTTTGACGGGTTCATGAAGGAAGACATGATGTGATGATAAGGTGGCTGACGGTGGGAGCCACCTGTGGATGCTGTGAGTGTCGCGCCCTAGCGTATGCTGCGATCAATTGAAATGAAACCCGACCGTCAAGCGATATTCATGATGAAACTGTCGTGGCCGGTGATGATGCTGGTGATGATCGATGAATCGCGTGTGAGTGCGGTCTGGCGGTTGCGAAAAATGTTCTGCAGGCGGATTGGCGGCGGTGGTCAAGTGGGTGCAGCTGGCGGCTGTTGAGTCATCGGCCAGCGAGGCAGCTGGTTCGACTCTTGGTTATGGCGATGCAAGTGCACTTTTTAGAAGGCTTCACAATGTCGCCAAGGCGTGATTTATCTATTCTCAAAAGGTCTAAGGTGTCCTTAGATGACATTCAAGTGATTTTTCGAGTGCTTGTGTGGGTTGTTTCTCGTGGTTCCAGCGCAGAGCAAAATTCGATGTTGAGAAAACGAGGCAGTCCTCAGATCACGTGGTCCGCTCGAAACTCTGCTGCCCCCACCTCACCCGCTGAATGCAGCCCCCTCCAAGTCATGCAAGGCACTTCTGGCTACCCTGCACCACGGGGAGTCGAGCTGGCAAAGCTTCCCAAAACAGAAGCACTCCCAGCCGTCCATCTCGCTCACTTACTGGTGTCGCTTCGACTTGGACACTTGCCCTAGGAGAGGAAGCACACCTTTGCGGGAACCCGTTCCGAGCCCCGCAGCAGCCCCAAAGGCGACGAACAGGAACCTCAGCTCTGCCGGAGAATTACTGCTTGTGGTAACTGCCTCTTCCATGTCATGTCATGGGTTTGGTTTCTGCCATCATGAGCCGAGTGAGGGGCATAGTTGGACTATAAGAAGACCGGAACACCACTCCATATTTTGAGTTCATTTCTCTGCGATTCGCTCACACCTCATTCCCTAGTTGACAACAAACCCCTAGACATCTTCTAACCAAGCAATCTCCGACCAAGCCACTTCATAATGGCCCCTCAAGTCCCCTTCAAGCTCGCTGCCAGCCCGGGCACCGATCTCTGGAAGAAGCCCCCCTCCCACAACGCTACGAACGGTAAACTCCCACCCGGCCCCTTTTCAACCTTCCCCTGGGCTGACCTGACCCTCCTAGCACCCAAAATCCCATACTCTTCCGCGCCTCTTCCCTCTCTCTTCAAAGCCAGCACGACGTTCACCTTGGAGTACACAACCCAGTTCGACCAGGCAGGGCTCTACCTGCACCTCACTAAGCCCTCCTCCTCCGTCCCGCCGAAATGGATCAAGGCCGGCGTGGAGTTCTTCTCCGGTTCGCCGCGTCTTAGCGTCGTTTGCTGCGACAACTACTCCGACTGGTCCGTCGCTTCCATCCCCTCGGAGCTGAGCCGGGGCGTGGTGGAGGGCAAGACGCCCGTGACGGTCGAGCTGGAGATCGACGACGTCACGGTGTGGATGTACGCCAGGGTCGGGGACCAGGCGGAGAGGACGCCCCTGAGGGAGATTGCGTGGATCTTTGGGGATCAAGGTGGGAAGGATTGGGAGTGCGAAATCGGGGCGCTGGTGGCGCGGCCCAACGAGGACGTCAAGGGGGAGCTGGAGGCTACGTTCCAGAAGTTCGACGTGCAGTGGAAGTAGAGATAGAGACAATCATCTTACGTGAGCAACATCACATGCAGGGGACAACTGTTGAGGCGCCTCACTTTTCATTACCTCAACCCTGCGGCAGCGTATCAGCCCAGGGAGGATCGTCTAGCGACCCTGTTACAATCTGTTGCAATCATCGTCAAGATCATCACACAAAATGAGCATCCTCAAATGCCCACCATACACTTCCCACTCTCGCATATCCCTCCCGACCGTCGTGACACAACCCAGACAAAGGAAAAGTCCAGTCAGGAGTGGGTGGTGGCAATCTTATCAAGTGCGAGGGCGAGGAAAAGGGGCCAGGGGCACAGCCCCTGGCGTCTTTGGACGGGGAAACAAAAAAGCACTCTAGCCAACGCCGTGAGCGTCGACATGTGAAGGCAAAAACAAAATCCATCCAAAGCCTGCTGAGGGGCGACTGTTGCTCTTGGGTATCAGTCTGGGGTCGCCCGGAAATCATAAACAGCAATTCGTAACTTTCCGTCTGCACCATTCTTGTCGTCGTGTACTCGACCAGCGAAGCGTAATCCAAACAACGCCAGAATGGGGATCAAACAGCCCTGTGCCGCTGTCTAGGAAATCATGAGAGGCGAGGGAAACAACCCATCGAAACAGCTGAAGGATGACAAGCGGAGGACCGCGCATCCGGCATTAGGCCTCCAGCTCAGCTCAAGCAGATAACGCCACCAACCTCGAAGAGTAGAGTCGTACCAGAAAACGCACTCCCAAACGGTAGGTCAATCTGATGAGGGAGAGCGTGAAAGCAGACAACGCCAGATACTTTGTTCCATATTCCGCGTACAGCCACCCCAACTTTTTTTTCGGCGGGTTTTCTAGTTTTCTCAATCCTTTCTCTTAATTTCCTCCAGCGCAGTCGGGGTCCTGGTGTGTCCTGGTGCCATGCCTCTTCGCCAACCACACCCTAAACAGTCTTGGGCGTGCGCGCGTTGCTCACGTCAATGACGTCGTCGAGGTGGTTGCACATGGCCACAAACAGGTCAAAGAACAATTTGCTGCCTCCGGCTTCCATCTCAGCCTGCATGGTGCCGCTGCGCTTGAAGGTCTTGCGGCAGCGGATGATGAGGGCGAGGTAATGCGCTCGCAGCCTGGAGTCCGAGTCCGGCGTGTGCGCGTAGGCGTACTGCGCGGAGCGCAGAATGGTGCCCACGTCGATGCCGGACTGGAGGCCTTGCTTGCGCAGGGCGAGGCGCTTGAGTTCCTCGAGGCCGTAGCGGTCGGCGGCGCAGTAAACAACTGTGTCGCGTAGGATGTCGGCGTCGATACTGGAAAGGTAAACGGACGCATGGGCCGCGGCGCTCGGATCGGGGTTGGGTGAGGGGTGAGGGCTGCGCGGGTCTTTGGGGGTGTCCTCGAGCTCCCAGGAGTTGCGGGACCGGTTGTGGACCAGCCTCGGGTAGTAGTCCCCCTTGTAGAGGTATTCGAGGACGGCGGAGAAGACTTCCGGCTCCTCATCCGGGAGGTAGATTCTCCTGCTCTGCACGTCGAAGAGCTGCTCGCGGCAGGCCCTTTCGAAGAAGGGCGCCTGGCGGAGGACGTCTTCGTGCGCGGCAAAGAGCCGGCCCTCACGGCCGATGGTCAGGGTGACGATGGGCGAGGGCGCGGCGGACTTCTGGGGAAGATCCTGCTCGTGGTTGAGCGATCTCTGCAGTTTCGACAGCTTCTGGTCTCGAACGGAGCCTTGCTGCTGCTTCTTGAGGCGGGCGGCCTTGTCGATGCGGTTCTGGGCCTCTTGCGAGCGGAACGAGCGCTTGAACATGGCGGCGATTTGGCGAAGGAGCGGCTTGGGGTCGATCGAGGGGGTTTCTTTCAGCGAGCGACGAAAAGAGCGTGGGTAGGAGATGGTGGAAAAGAGCGTGAGTTGACGCACAACGGGCGGGCGTTGACGAGGGGGTCCGGGCGGAGGAAATGGTCCAAAGCAAAGCTTCCTGTTTTCTCGACAGTTAAGGCGAAAAATATGGCGATGCAATGTTTTGGTATCCAGATCCAACTGAGATTTGCGACCCTTTGGTTTGGCTGAGCGTGAGGAGGAGAGGAGAGAAGTCACGGCGGGCGCTTCCAACGGTTTTGTAGCCCTGGTGGTTGGGCGGTAGGCGGCCCGAACCACATCATCGTGCAGACCCCTAAGGCACCCCGCCACAGCGCAGACCGCCTCACTATCCACTATGTCCCTCCCCTTCAGGCACCGTCGCCACGAATTCATCGCTTGGAGACCATGTGACCTCGAGCAGATGCAGCATTTTACCTATGTAAGGATCCCGGATTTGCTGAGCCAATTGCCCTGCCAATAAATGGACAAGTCAGCGTTGGCATTGGTGATGCTGCGTGCAAGTCACGAGGCACGCGAGATGCGAGTGCAGCCAGTAAAGGAGCAACATCCATTATAGGACCAGTATGGATGCTAGTTACAATCAGGTGGCGGCCGGTAATTGCTGCCAGACCCTCGCGGACCATGAAACATCGGCTGAATAATTCGGGCGTCAAACCAACAATGGGTCTAGTACCCAATATCCATCCTCCAACGGGTTCCTTGCTGCCCGAGCAAGAGTCGCCTCAAGCTTGTGTCCGACCGTCAATTGTCCTCGTCGTCAATCGCGTCTTGGGCGGCGGCAGCAATGGCCTTGGCGCGTGCGTCGGCGAGCGCCCGGGTGATGGCTTCGCGGGTGCCGACGAAACCTTGCATGAGGATGTACACTGTAGGACCAACATCAGCCGTGCAACTTCACCTCTGGAAGCAGACTCACTCAGGGGCGCCAGGATGACGAAGCCCATGCAGTACGCCGTGACAGCCTCTTCGGAGCCGACCTGCTCCTTGTCGAGCCAGAAGAAGGGGTACCAGCCGGTCAGGAGCTTGCCCATGGCAGCCCAACCGAGATACATGCCCGAAAGGAAGACGAGACCGACGAGGTGAGAGCCAACGGCCTGGACTGGGTCAGCCACCGTCACGAGACCAGCGTTGGACACTCACGAAAGGGCGCCTGATGCTGTTCAACAGCAGAATCTCAATCACCATCACGATGGACGTGATGCCGTACATGTTGAGGATGTTGAACGTCTTGAACCAGCCGATGCCGAAAAGGTCACTGACTGCAGCCTGTTAGTGTGGCCTTTCAAGTTATTGAAGCAATACGGCGTACAAGGCGCATCGGGAACGTTATAGATCTTGGTTGTGTCGGCTCCCCAGCCCCAAGTTACACCCTCCTCCCCAGGCACACTGCTCGTCCGAGGTGGCTCAGGGGTAGGCTCGGTCGGGTCGCCGCTGAGCTGCTGACGGCCGACGAACCAGTACTCTGTTGAGTTCATGAAGTTGAAGACAACCGTGGCCGTGTAGAAGAGGGTGAAGTAGAACTGCTTGCGAAGGTTGCCCATGTTGTTGGGAAGGGACATGGCCGAGATGATCTACGTCTCGAGGCCACGGTCGCCCTCGTCGATGTGGGGGTAGTAAAGGTGGGTGAAGGTCCAGGACTAAGATGTCAGCAGTGGTAGAAAGGGCGAGTGGCAGAACTGACAAAGGTGATGACCTGGTAGACGAAGGCCATCCCAAAACTGACGACGGCAAAGTCAAAGAGGTGTCGCCAGCTGGTCAGCTCTGAGTCCTGGCCCAACTTGTACTTGGCGGCCATGATACCACCCGCGAGCAGCCAGGCCAGGGTGATGCCGCGGAGGATGACGAGGATGTTTTGCGGAATGAAGCGCCATGGCGAGTGAGAGGCCCGAAGGAAGGCTGGCTGTGGTATGTGAGCGCAGCCCAGCTAGCAGTTCACGGCACTGACATGGTCCTGCATGACGTTGGGGCCAGGCAGTCCGCCCTCGGCGCCCGCGAGGAGGGGTGTGTTCTCTGACATGGCGGCCGATAAGAAGAGTATGCAGTTATATCAGTATTGTTGTGGAATATAGATGATGCGGGTTGGCGGCCTTCAGACCTCTACGGAGAGGGGCAAAGTGAGGCTTTGAGGTCGACGTCGAAGAGGAGGGCGAGAGATAAAGAATGAATAAGGGTCAGTGCAGTAAACAAAATCGTGTTCAGATGGGATGTAGAGGGTTCAGAATGCCCGGATCTGGAGGAAGGCACCTGCACACCACGCAGCCACGAGTTGTGATCTCTTTCCTCGAGAGGAGCCCGTCGCTCAACAGCAACCCGGCAAAAGTAGAAAGAAGATTGCCTACCTGGTGTTGGAGCGGTTCGTTTCCTTACGATATTTGTCATCTTGATCTCACGATTCGTTCGGAATATCGGAAAATATGCTGTATGTATGTGTCTTCATTCATCGTGGCTCATATCATGCTCCCATCCCGGTCCATCCACAGGAAAGCATCACTCCTCTTTTTTGGAGGCGGCGCCCTCCTTCTCCATGCCCTCGCAGCCCGTGGCCTTTCCTGCCAGCTCCTCGGCCTTGCCGTATCCTTGGGAAGGGTCGCGGTTTTCGCCAGCCTGCTTCATGGTGTTCTGTCCGGCAGCCTTGTCCTGCTCCCCGGATGACTTCCACGCATGCGAACCGCTGAGGTCGCCGATGGCGGCCTGGGAATGTCAGCGTCTGAGATGGGAACGGACCCCGAGCGAGACAGAAGTGCGCGACGAGTGGAAACTTACTTCTGCTGCGCCCTTGACGTACTGCGCGTGGCCGCCGATGAGGCTGGGCTCCTGGTTCTGGCTGTTGTCGGACATTTTGTGGATTGTTTCGGTTCAATGCTGGTCTTGTGCAGTTGGGTGACGGATCAAAGATAGGAATCGAAGTTGAATTAAGCTGTTTATATGACCTCGGCAGTCGTTGTGACGTATGAGGTGGGCGATGGCTCGATCTATAGGTACCGTAGTCGAGGGGAAACCATCCCAATGACATCACCCGACCGTTTGCGACCACTGCCACTACCGCTGCACTTCAGCGCGTCTCAGCCGTTTGCAATGCGTGGGCGACGATTAACCGACCGAGATTCTAGAACACCTGGAGAAGCGCAGATGCAACTCTATTTCGAAGTGCCCTCCTCTGCCAACAGCTCTCCCGTAAAGCCCGGCCAGCTCCTGCTCGTGCGCGGTGTGGAGCCGTCGACTTACACGGCTCGGGAGCGAGGCAGCACACGACCTGCGCGCCTGATCGAGCTCGGGGAACCTCGATCAGCTGGAGGAATCGCGGATCGGGGGCAAAGATGTCTGTCGCTTATCGCTTCTCATGCACAGCATTCGTGGGGGAGGGAAGCTGTGCAACGTTTTCGGCCGTCGCCGAGCACGCGCTACGATGGAAGCTTAATCGGCTGCCCCTTTTCCACTTACGGCCCAGACCGCTGAATGGACGAGCAGCGACTGATCGTCGACAGAATGGAGCGTCCCAGATCGGATTTTGAGAAACCTTCCCCTTTTTGCAGCCTGAGATTCCTGAATCCCATCCGGAGCAGATCCTCCCGCGACCCCCTGCGATCGGCCACACCATCTACCCAAACTTGCCGCGTCCATGACGTCTACGAAACCTGCCGCCGCCCCAACCGTCACAGCTATCCGTAGGAGCTCCCATCACTGCAATTCCTCCAGGTGGCCGCTGTGGACGACTTCCACGAGCGCTCACCGGTCGCAGCCGCACATGCTCGTTGCAGCCTAGCGCCCGTCATGTGATGATTCATGCCGTGTAACCACCGCGCCAGACAGCCTTCGGCCCAGTCGTGACATCCACGATGGCGTTGGTCCGGCCGCAACAAGACTCTATCGTCCCAGGACTTGCCTCCGGTCTGCCTTGCAATTGGCCGGAAACGGGGTGCCGTGGGATGTATTGGAGCTGGCAAGGTTGGGCAGTTCCTGGTCTTATACCAGCCGGTGCCAACGATCTGTACCTTTAGCTGCACATCACATACCTGAAAGTCTCACGTTTTCCTTCATTCCCTCTCTTCCATTCTCCCGGACTGATTCAGGGCCTTGAACCTTGTCTCGCCGCCAAAATGTCCGTGTCGTCGCACAAGATGACGCCCACGACCAGCCCGGCGGCCAAAGCCATCTCGAATCCGCTGCTCGATCTCGAGAACCGCGCCAACGGGCTCGACACGAGCGGTCTCGAGGGGCTCACGCTGTACGAGAAGAAGTGCGTGCTCGTCAACCGCGAGATCAACCTCCAGGGCATGGGCAAGTACCAGTGGTACATCTGGGGGCTCTGCGGATTTGGCTACTTTCTCGACCTCCTCTGGGCCCACGCGTTTGGTCTGGTCCTGAGTCCGCTGCAGCAGGAGTTGGGCTTCAAGAATAACGAGAGCGGGAACATCTCGACGAGTTTCAATGCTGGCCTGACCGCGGGAGCCTTCTTCTGGGGCTTCATGTCTGATATTGTTGGTCAGTTCACCCCTGGCTGAGACTTCTGAGTCGTTGCTAATCTTCGCAGGCCGCCGCTGGGCCTTCAATCTGACCTGTCTCATCGCCTCCATCTTTGGTCTCTGCCTCGGTGCCGCAGACAGCTACACAACCTTCCTCGTTCTCACAGCCTTCGTCGGCTTCGGCGTGGGGGGGAACATCCCGATTGACACCTCCATCACCCTCGAGTTCATTCCGCACAACAAGCGCTTCCTCCTGGCTTGCCTGTCCGTCTTCCAGCCCCTCGGAGTCATCGTCTGCAGCGCGATCGCCTTCGGCTTCATCCCCGTGTACTCATGCAGCCCCAACTTTTCGGAAGCAGGCAGCCTGCCGAGCTGCAACAATGTGTCCCAGGGCGAGGAGTGCTGCTCCAGAGAGAACAACATGGGCTGGCGCTATCTGTGCTTCACGCTGGGTGCCGTGACAATCTTCATCTTTTTCCTGCGCTTCGTTGTGTTCCACTTCCGCGAGACGCCCAAGTTTCTCATCACGCGGGGTCGCGACGCCGAAGCCATCACGGTCATCCAGCACATGGCCAAGGTCAACAAGCGCGAGTCCCGCCTCACGATGGAGGTGTTCGAGGCGCTCCAGGGCGAGCACGATTCGCTGGCCTCCGACTCGACGGACAGCAGCTCCCGGCCTGTGCTCGGTGGTGGCGCGAAGCAGCTGCAGACCACCTGGAGCGAGAAGCTAAGTCTTGAGATGGCTCGTTACAAGATGTTGTTCGACGGGTTCCAGATGACCAGGCTCACAATCCTGACGTGGCTGACTTACATTATGGACTTTTGGGGCTTCACCGTGGCGGGTATGTCGATTAGTCCCTATGACCTGAGCAAATGACTAATATAGCAGGCTTCTACCTCCCTACTATTCTCGCCCTGAAGAACGGCGCCGCCAACGTCTCCCTCGAGCGCACCTACGCCGCATACATCTATACCTACGCCCCGGGCGTCTTCGGTGTTCTCCTCGGTGCATGGATGTACATGGTTCCCGCCGTCGGCCAGAAGTGGACCATGGTACTCTCGTCCGGCCTCTTCGGAGCCTCCCTGTTCCTGTTCGCAACGGTCGACACCGTCGCCAAGAACCAGGGCATCTTCGCCATGGAGTACTTCTTCCAGAGCATGTTCAACGCTGTTTTGTACGGGTGGACGCCCCAGGCCTTCCCGGCGCCGGTGAGGGGAACGGCATGCGGCGTGGCGAGCTTCTGGGGGAGGCTGTTTGGCATTGTGAGTCCCCTCATTGCGCAGGGACTGACGCCGACCGGGGACGATGGGGACTACAACCGGGTGCTGTACCTGGCAGGTGGTGTGACGTTGGGATGTGTAGTGACGACGGCGTTGCTGCCAAGTAAGCTCATGGAGAGCAAGGATGAGACGGCGTGAGCAGGCTGTAGAGCGCAGCGATTCACGAATACACGAATTTCTTTTCCAGTACACGATACCACAATACATGATCGCTATATATATATATATACAATCACGAGGCTGGCGCTGATTACGGGCAGCGAATGCGTTATAAGTCATTGACGAAGTATACTTGTCTCCGAAACAGTTGACAGTTCGAGATGCATGACAGCGCAGAAACCACAAGAGGGAGAGAAACAATCCTACGGGGAGAGGGTTGGATTGCTGAGCAGATCATGCGCTGGGAAAGCTCGAATTTTCAAAGCAGGTTCTCTTAGAAGCGTGTTGTTGTGGGTAGCCACCATGAGCTAGTGTGTTGCTATCAACACTGTGAGTTGGATGAAGTTGACTGAAGTGAACCGATGGCACTTGTTAAAAAGGTACCTTCAACCGTCAAAACTTTATGGTCATCTCTTCATAGCAAATGTGTGGATTTGAGGGCGTAAGAGAGAAGTGCGCCGAGCAAACGTTGAGGAGATAGGGTAGCTGGGTGAAAGCCGCTACATGCTACTAAGTACGAGGTCCAGAGTGCTCGACACGAATGCCTTGGAGAGGAGCCTCTACCCGTTTGTTGATACCTCAAAACGGTCTCGAATTACTGAGCCTATGGCATTATATTGCTCACACAGAATGAATGTCACACATCCGTCGGGAAAAGCCTATTATACCTCTGTTATTCCGTGTTAGTCGTACGGCATGGCCCGGCTGGGGACTGAGGTGTGGGTCGTGCCCATGGTCCGTGCGCGAAGCCAGCTGTTCGTTCCTGGATCTCGAATCCGCAGTGCGAAGCCACATCATCACCGGCTTCAACGACCTCCCGAGCTCCTCTTTCCCGCAATTGCACTGTTGCCGCCTCCTACAACTCCACCTCGACTGTAGCCTGCACCTCAGAACCCCCAAAATGTTCTCGCGCCTCTCCAACCCCCGGCAGCTGGCCGCCGGGTTGATGGAGTTCGCCCTCATCCTGTCGTCAGCATTCATGGTACGCTCTGCCCGCGCAGCCCTCATCGACGTCGCTAACCCTCCCTGCAGATGTGGAAAGGTCTCTCCGTCTTCACCGACTCGCCGTCGCCCATCGTCGTCGTCCTCTCCGGCTCCATGGAGCCGGCCTTCCAGCGCGGCGACCTGCTATTCCTGTGGAACCGCAACCTCGTGCAGGAGACCGAGGTCGGCGAGGTGGTCATTTACAACGTCAAGGACAAGGACATCCCCATCGTGCATCGCGTGGTGCGCAAGTTCGGCACCGGCGACGAGGCCAAGCTGCTCACCAAGGGCGACAACAACGTGGCCGACGACACGGAGCTGTACGCGCGCGGGCAGGACTTTTTGGTCAGGAAGGACATCATCGGGAGCGTCATGGCCTACATCCCGTTCGTGGGCTACGTGACCATCATGCTGAGCGAGCACCCGTGGCTGAAGACGGTCGCGCTGGGGATCATGGGCCTGTTTGCGGTGTTACAGAAGGAATGAGGGCCCGCAGCATAGCACGAGATGAATCACGACGCCTTTTTTTCCCCCACGTTTGGCCGAACTTCGAGAGAGATGAAGGGGTGGGTGGGGAGAGATAGGTTTTGTTGCACGCGTAAGCGAGATTCGTTCATGCATAACTGGGTTTCCAAGTGCATGTCGCCAGAGTGCACGACTTCGCTCGCTTGCCCCCTTCTCATGGTCGCTTCTGACACTCGCTACCTGCAGTTTGATCAACGACAATCTGATCTGGCAGCTCCCAAATCCTCGGCTCAACGTGCAGAAGCACCGAGTACCGAGCAACTTTGGGCCTAGACGAACAAAACCTCCATCGCCGAGACTCAGCCCTGTCGGGCCTCGTCCAGAGCAAAGCGGAGCCGTGGGACCAGGGGCTCGGATCGGTCGTGGCCCAATAGCAACGATCGAAATCCCCCGTCTAAGCCCCCTCGACGACACCCGAGTCGGCTCCTGAGGCCGCTCGAGCCTTGGCAGGCCTCGCGCCTGTGATCCTGCGGCGCGGTTTAAAAAAAGAAACACCCACATGAGCTGCGTTCTTCCTCATTCACGCTTTCTGTCGCTCGCTTCACCGTTTGGTACACTTTCTTTCGCTTCACTCCCACGTCGTCGCTCGTTTGAAAGACGCTCCTCGCTTGTTTTGATTGCTTTTGTCTGTCTTGTCTGGACCGTCTGCACATCCGCTCCACTGCGAAGCCCCTGAATCGGAAGGGATCGCCTCTCCCACAACCCGACATCTCGACGCTCACACGACATCACGACCGCCCTCATGGCGGACAACAACAACAACAGCAGCAGCAATAACGCTGCAGGGGATTCGGGCGCAGGATTCTCGCAGCCTGCTGCTGCCGACCCCGTTCAGCCCACCACCGCCTACGGCCAGCAACCCTCCGCCTACGCCCAATACCCCAGCGCCTACGGCCAACAGTACCAGAACTACCAGCAGTATGGCTACCAGAACGGCGGCTACTACGCTGCTCCCTACCAGCAGGCTGCCTACCCGCAGTCCGCACCGCAGTCCGCGCCGCAGGTGGCCGAGACCAAGTTCTGGATCAACGCCAAGATGGCTCTTCACGGCGTCAGCGTCGTCGCCTCCATCATCACCCTCGGCATGGGCCTGTCCCTGATCAACGGCGGCCCAGACGTCAGCTTCCTAGCAGCCATCGCCTGTCCGGTGCCCGTCATGGCCCTCATCTGGTCGGCCGCCGAGCTGATCGTGCGCGCCGTGCACAAGTTCCAGACCGGCATCCACCCCGGTGGCCAAGTCGCAGCCACCCTCATCATCTGGCTCGCCGCCATCATCGTCGGCCCCCTGGAGGCGCTCTACAACGTCACCACCGACGGCTACTGCGACTACGAGTACAACTCGGACACGTCCAGCTACGACGTGACCGAAGACTGCTACGACCCCTGGAAGGGCCGCCAGGGCCTCTGGATCGCCATCACCACCTTCACCTGCCTGCTGTGGGTCGTCATGTTTAGCCTCTTCGTCATGGCCTGCATCGACACCAGCAGGCGCAACGCCGCCAAGAGGGTGGTAATGGTCATGAACCCGGCCTCTTACTGGGGCCCCCAGGCCCAGGGCTGGCAGCAGATGCCCCAGCAGAACAGCCAGTACGTCGCCGTGCCCCAGGCCGCCGCGAGGGGCGACGCGGACATCCCGCTGCAGCACCGCCAGCAGGCCTCGCCCAGCCCCGGCACTCCCTACGCCACGCCCATGGAGAACCCGATCAACGAGAAAGGCAAGGAGCCCGAGGTCGGTGCGCCGCACGGGGTTCAGGAATTCTACGGGGGGGGCCGGTGATGAGCTTCATCTTGCTCAAGGCGGGTATGAAGGGTGTTTTGGGTAATTGCGGATGGCGTTCTGGTGCTTAACTAAGAGTGGGAAATACAGACATGTCTAAGCGTGGCGCACACATACCAATTAATACCCGGTCTTTGCAGCCGTATAATCAGCATTAATAATGAGGGACATGGACCTCGCAGCATCAAAGAGTTGCGCAGTATGTGAACAATGGAAGTAAATGCAAATGCACCTGGAGAGCCAACCTGCCAAAACAGCCTCCAACGCAATAGGGTATCCGCCAACCGCCCGCCTCTATGCAAACCGAACAAATCATGGACCGTAGAAACATCAGGGAGACCAGTACTAATCCATCTCCTCCTCATGCTCCCACTTCTTGTTCCCCAAACGCCTCGTCTTCTTGCCGCTGCCGCTGGCAGCCCGCGAGCCGGGCGCGCTGTCGGTGCTGACCCGCATCTTCTCCAGCTTCCGGCCCAGGTTGGCGACGCCCTTGCCCTCTGACTTTGACGGCGACCCCTGGGGCGAGGATACGTAGTCCTCGCGCTCTTCCAGTGGCCGTCGCTTGCTCGGGCTGCGGCCCGTCAATTCTCGTTTGAGGATGGCGTTCTCCCGGCGGAGACGCTCGACTTCCTCCTCGAGATTCTCCACCAGAACGTTCTCCTTTTCATCATCCTCGTCCATGTCCAGACCTCGCTCCAGGACGTCCACCTTCTTGTCCCAGTGCTCTTCGTTGCGCTCGTGCTCTAAGGCCAGCGAGGCCTTGAAGCGCGCAATCTCGAGATTCAGGCGCTGCTCGAACTCGGTTGCGCAGTCGTCGCGGATGGCAGCCTCAAGATCGAGCATCTTGTCTTCGGTAGAGAGCAGATGTGCTTCGGCCTTTTCGCGTGCTTCCGTCTGCGCCAGCACATCCTCGTTCAAGTGATCGATCTCGTCCATCAATCGTGCAATCTCCAGAGCCGCCAGCTCCATCGTAGCACGCTCGTCCGATGACGCTTGGCGGTAGGAGGCAGAGCTCCCGGGTGGCATAAACGGGCGAGGATGCTGCGTTTGTACCGGGCTTGGCGGTCGTGCAGCTGTCGTTGGCGAGTTGGCCAGGATGGTGGCGGTGATGGAAGGGATGCGAGGGACCGTGACCTCGCGGGCAAGGGCGCTGTATCGGAGGATCTGAGATGTCGCGTTGAAGTCTCCCAGAGGATCGGCCGTTACGATCATGACACCCCGCTGAGGGTTGCGTCGAGGTTGGTTCGAGGCTGCTGCCGAGGATGACGACGGGAATGAGTTCGAGAATAGGAGCTCGGTGAGCTTGCACTGCCTGTAAGGGACGATGTTGGGCTGTTTATTTGTTAGCTGGGTGTCTGAGACCATGTCTGGGATACCCACCCTGCTCGTCGTTCCGACCTCGCTCTGCGTCTGGAGACACTGTCCCAGAAACATCAGACTCTCATTGATCTTGCCGGCCTCCACCAACGTGGCACCGGCCGTCTTTGCGTCCCGCGCGCGCTCGCTGCCCGCCAAGTCGACAATGGTGAGCTTGCTGCCACCCCAAGGACCGGGACGTCTGCCCTGCGCCCGTTTGCGCACCTCAAAGCAGAAAAAGCCGTGGCTGCGGCTCGAGACGCTGTTGCTTCCGGTTCCGGCTACACGACGCTCCTGCAGACCTGCCTCGAGCACCACGATGGCCTCTCTGAAGCTGCTGCAGATCACCTTGCGGAGACCACACACTACCTTGCGGTCGGGCGAGAGCTCGGTCGACTTGAAGAGAAGCTGCCTCCTGCGGACGTCCTTGGAGGCTGCCGACTTGACGGGTGGCGTGAGAAGATCGTATATGCGGTCATTGTGCACTTCGTACATCGACACGACAATAGCGTACTCTGCTGAGGGGTCGCACGATAGGTCAATCCCGCTCACGTCGGGCGTCTGCGGGAGCGCAGAAGGTCGTGCCATGTTACGCTTTGAAGGCACCGGCGACATGATGCCGTGCGATTCGCCCTTGTCTGTCTTAGTAACATTCTTGATACGAGAAGCTGTGGTGAGGTTCATAAAGTGCTGAGGGAGCTTTGAGATCTGTTTTCGGGGCGTCCGCTGGGACATGATGGAGTCACGAAGCGACGGGGGAGAGGATGTCAATGATTGCTGCCAGCGCTCCTTGAGCCGCTGGGTTTCGCGGGCGTTGCTGACGAGCCGCAGACTTTGCGGACTCGACGGCGATTCTGGGAATGTACATGGTAGGGTTGGACTTCGTACAATTGCTGGTGTGGCGGCACGCGAGCGGGCGCCGGGGCCGTCTGAGTATATAGCATCGATGAAGCTTGTGGCCGTGACCAAGGACGCTTCTGAAGCGTCGCAGGCTTGTAGTGAGTCGGTCGCGGTGGCGAGGTCGAGGCCGTCGATCATGTTTCGCCCTATAGACTTGAAGAGAACGTCGAGGGCGAGCTGTGTTAGGCCGCGCTGGCTTTTCGAGCCGAGGATCGTGTGCGTCTGGGTTCGTCAGTCTTGGATCCGAGGTGCGCAGAGCGTCCCGTACCTTTCCCGACCCTGTGCAACCCAGCGTTGCCACCATGGCGTCTGTTCCCTCGCCGCCGGTCGGAGCCAGCACGCCTTCGACCAAGGGCACCACCTCAGCGCAGTGGAAGACATCGAGCTGCGACGTTTCCTCCTCAAAGACACGAGTGAATGCGAACTTCTCGATGGCACGGCGTCGATCGGCAGGCGGGTTGAGTGTAATGTGCGAGGGTCCGACCGCCTCGCGCTGTTCACGTTCCTCTGACGACTCGGGCTCCTCGACTGTGAGGATCTTCTCGGTGTTGGTGGCACCTGGAGGAGGAGGTCGCAACCGGAGGTAAACCTCGAAGAGATTGTGCTGGGTGCGTGTGCCGTCCATGGTGATTTGATGTGACGAATGTGGCTATGTGACGGATAGTTGCTGAAGATCACCTTGACGCCTCGCCGGGAGAGCAATGCGGTGGGGTGTTGTAGTTCAACGTGCCGGACCCCTGTTTACTAGGACCGGCTGGGTGGGTTGGCCCAGCAACGCTGATCAAATTTACGCGCGACGACCCACTATCGCGTCTGCTAAGCGCGCCTCATCCACCTGCTCGCACGTGATGCTTTATGGACCCTGGACATTTCGGTTTTCAACGGCGGCCCCGAGTCGCGTGTACTGAACAGATTTTCAAGCTTCCGCCGCTAGGAGTCTGACCGGAGGTCTGTCCGGGTCTTCGTGTTCCTTTCGCTCTGGAACCCAAGGTCCAGCACTGGCAGAGTGAGGCGCGTCCGCCTATGTTGCGCCCCCTTGCTCCCTGTAGACCCAAGTGAGTCGATGAGTGAGTCACGATCGTTATCGAGATTACATGTGCCAAGTCACCAGCTCAGTACCGTAGCACACATGCTGTTCAGAGGCATGCCAGACCGCGAGCACAAGACAAAGCCCAAGTAATGCCACGAGAGAGTCGACTTTCCAGCGTTCGGCTCTACATATCCTCCTGAAACTGACATGACGATGCCCCTCATGGTGTCATGGCGGTGGAGCAAGGGACTTTCTGCCCCGCTAATATGGCGTAGCAGCCGTGACCAGACCAGGTCTCTGGTAAGCCTAGAGTCGTTCGACCCTCCGTAAAGTTCAGGACAGCGAGATCTCTTCAATTCGAGTCAGAGCCACGAGGTGTGCTGTTCGGGTGCGTGACGGCGGTCAAGTCCGCCGAAGGCTGTCCCTCGACACGTAGACCCCTTTTGTAGGACCTTCCCTTTCACCATCCGCTCCGCATCAACCTGGAACACGTCGCGACGATCCAAAAGGCGGTGACAATCTCGAGACCCAGAGAGCGAGGTGATTGGAGATGCGCCGGCTCATCATTTGGAGTTGCAGCACGTCGCATCATTTTCAGTGGAGTGCAGGCGCTAACAGCAGACTTCAGCGGTCCTCTTCCAGTGGAGGTTAGACCCGGCCAATGGCATCGCCAAATTGTGTTCCTCCCGGGCCCACCCAAAAAAGTATGCCCGTACAAGAACCTCACCCCTCGTCCCTCCGACCTTTTCTTCCTCCCCAACCCAACCAACCATACCCAAGTCAACGAAGACGCACTATCGATCCTATCCAGACCCTACACCTCAACACCAACTTCGTCGTTCAAGATGCCTCTGGCCGTCGCTGAGCTGTAAACGCCCACTGCGGGCCGGGACCCCTCGGCTCGCAGTCCCGCAGTTCATCGAGTTACCACACCAAGAACCAATCGACGAAGCTACACAGGCTCAATCTCGCTCAACGAGCCTGCCCCCCAGATATACAACGACAAACGACAGCCCACGCGAGGGGCACGATCCGACACAATAACCAGCCACGCGACACGGCTTGAACCAACCTTTGCAAGCACTCAGCGCTACACCAAACCAGGGCTCTCTACAGCCCAGATACAAGCCACCACCAACACACCAACCTTGGCCAAACCACATAACACCCCTCAGCAATGTCGAACCGAAACCCCAAGCGCCCCGCCCCCAAGGCAACCAAGCCCACCCGGAAGCGCCAGCAGTCCATTAGCTCCACCTCCACCTTCGACTACCCCAGCCAGAACTCCTTCTCGGATGACCATTACTCGGGCGTCGACGACATCGACGACGAAGATGAGGACGAGGAGGATGTTGCGGCGGTCGAGGAGCAAGACATCTTGGACGAGCCCAGTCCGGTCTCCACTCCTCGACCAGACCACGACAATGACGAAGAAGAGGACGATGCCAACGACGGCGACGACGAGTCTGGCACCAATGATGACAACGCCACCGAGGCCAGCTGGCCCGGCCTCTCCGATGAGGAATGGGAGATGAAGGCGAACGATGAATATCTCGACGAGTACATGGGCCGCAAGGTCCGCTTCGCCGTGCCCAGCGACAGTTCCAGCTCGGTCTCGGACGACAACGAACATCTCTTGATGTATCCTGATATCCTCGTCCCCCAGTCCATGCTGGATCCCGCCTTCCGTCGCGAGATTGAGCAGCAGGACGACACCTCGTCCTTGTCCGAGACCTTCTATGACCATGAGAACTACAACGCAATGGACGACCTTGTCCTAGCACCTCCCCCTATGCACTCTGACAATGCCATGGCTCCGCCGTCGAACCAGTCCATAGACCTCTTCGACATGATCCCCGACAACCTCGAAGATGAATACGACTGTAAGTTTTGTGCGCCGAGGGTCTCAATGCATGCTAAACCATTCAGCGGACGGCGAGACGACTGAAGACGAGGAGTACCCCGAGGGCCCTATCAAGCCACCGGCCACGGAGCCGCTTGACGAGGACTCCCCGTCCGACTCCGAGTATCACAAGCCGGTGAGGCACTCCAAGGATGAGCCCCTCACAACCGCCTTCAGCCTCAACAAGCGCCGCAACAAGCCCATCGCCGTCTACAACACAAAGACCAAGAAGATGATGTTCTTCACGCCATCGGGCAACCTTGCCGGCTCTGACGAGCAGCTCTTCAGTGAGGCCCGGTTCGCCATGAACTACTCCGAGCCCTCATCGCCCCTGAAGCACGGTGACATTGATTTCCAGAACCCATCCTACCTCCCAGGATACGTTCCCCACCATGCTACTGCTCAACTGCCTGCCGATGCCTTGAACCAGTTCGACCTCGGTGTCTTCCCCGATCCATTCCTGGACCTGACCCAGACCCTCGACGTCAGCAGCGAATCGAGCGACGCCGAGGACGACATCGACGTCAACGCTTTCCTCGACATGGGCGAGACCTCGGACGACTCCAGGCATGAGCCCGCCAGCACCCCTTTGCGGCCGACCACCGCGTCCTCGGACGCCAACGTCCTGGGCCACCTTCACTCGTCCAACGTCGGCGCGTTCCGCCAGAACCAGGTCAACACGCGGCACCTCCAGAACGGCGGCACCCAGGACTCAATCGACTTCGCCGCCCCCTACTTGGGCGCCACCATCAAGGGCATCCGGAGCGACCGCTTCGACACGGCCATTGCCCCCCTGACCCCGGTGCGCCGCCACAAGCGGCACAACAGCGATGCCGCGCGCAGCCCGCTAGACGCTGCGTCCACCAAGCGAAAGGCCTCGGGCGAGGCCTCTTCTGCGCAGGGCAACCACAAGAAGCAGAAGAGCATCTCGACCGAGCTGACCGATCTGCACATGTGATGTGAGCATCTTAACCGATGCGAGCACCACACCTAACACGAGCGAGGACGGCATAGCACCGGCCATGCTATCCCTGGCCTCGCTACGAATGAACGTCTCCTATTGTCTACTGGTATGTTGCCTCGCCTTTCCCCTAGCTGAGATGCCGGGGGTTTGAGCGGTTGCAAATGAGCGGCTGGTCTACTGCTGTATGCACGATCAGTCGCGAGGTGATATTTCTTAGTCTCGTAGCGTTATTCTCAAATAAAGCCAGTCATCCCATCTCGCTGCGTGGTCTTTTCCGCCTTCATGTGTAGATCGTCTGTCTACGGGCTGCAAGTGGCCCGGTGTAGTTGGGCCTGGTGTGGGTCGCGCAAAAAAGGGGTACTCGGGCGCGGCTCCCGGATCTTGCACCTCAGACTCATGCTCGACTGAAGCAATCGGGTGCGCATTAGAGAACAACGAAAAGCTCCTGTTGGATTGACAATCTCGCCCGTGTAGGATGGTTGTCCCCAGCTAGAACTGGAAACGCAGGCGCGTCTGTGGTGAGTCACATCCCTCAAGCCCGTCTCGTGAGTCACGGGTGAATTTCTCGATGTATAGAAGGCTGTGACTTAGTACTGGGATGTATTCAAACCACATGGATAAGCAGCTGTGACGAAGGAATCGATGATGGGGTGGAGTCATAGAGGTCCAGGAGATGGTTGCACGGACGAGCGAGGGCAAATTGCGGACGTGGTCTGTTCAGGGATGGAGGTGACAGCTGGCTTAGCACAGGAGAGACACACTCGTCAGGAAGAATGACTGACGTCCTCATGTTGCATGTTCAGACCTCCACGACCAGCCACCTGTTGACCTCTACGACTGCACAGCTATTGTGCACTGAGGCGGAGTTTACAGCTACCATGTCTTCCCCTTATTTCAGGGGTGGCCTTTCATGGATTCAAAGGCCATTGTGAGAAGATGTTAAGTCTCAACCACAGAAGAAAGCGTATTCAGGATCCAGACATCGACTTTCAGCCTACAAATACTCATCATCTGTCGGACATAGATTGAAGATGAGCCCAACGTGGTCTCGGCCCTGGGCTGCCCCCTCTCTGCGGTCAGACTCAGATTCTCCGGGGTGTTGTCAACGAGAGACGTCCCTTCCAGCCCTGATCCTGAGCAGGGAGGGCACGAGCCTCCAGATCCAAGAAGTGGCTTTGAATACTCCTGGTATGTACTGCAATTGCCTTGTTATTTTCATCTAGACAGCCCGTATGGCGACGAGCACGGTACCTGTGGTCTTGCCAAGCTTGCGTCCCGGACCAAGTTAGGTGCCAACGCACGTCCTCTCGCAGGCAGACACTGTTGCTTGTGGTTACAATTGCGACTGGTGCGTTAGCAGTCTATTTGTCGAAGCTGAGGCCATAGGAGTTGATGGAAGCAGAAAAATCTTCATAATTCGAGTTGTCCTTGAGTTGAGTGTTGGTCAGGAGAATGGACACGTTTTGGTGAGGTGCGTGGCCTATCTAGTGTGGTGAGGTGGTTAGGGAGCGCATTGGGTAGTGAAAGCCAGGGGATGTGCTGCTTATCGAGTAGGTGAGCAAAGGTCCTTTCAAATAGCCAGTACGTCAGCTTTTGAAAGTGGAACGGAAGCGACAAATAACAGGGTTTGCGCCCAGGCGGTCGACCCAGCTGATTTCAAAGCATGATCCGCTTGCGCAGCTTGGGGGAGCTGATTTCGAAGCCAAGTCCACTTGTCCAGCAGTACAATCGGCATAGGCTAAAATACAACAATGTGATGAACACAATTTCGAGTATAAGTATGATCTCGACGCTATCAAGTATGCGCATGTCTCAGCTGACTCTCAGACTACAGACTACAACTTTGCGATACGACCGCCTGCCAGCTCACTCTGTCACTTCTTGTCGCTATCTCCGTCGGTACCACTACCACAATGCACTACCCAATTATCTTGAGCTTTCTGTCTGCCGTCATTGGGATGCTTCTCATAGGCTCTGGCCTCCTCGGGTTCTTCAACCCCAGTAGGATGGCCCGCACGTTTGGCATTGTCAACGTCACTCCTGAGATGACGGTCTCCTTTCCCGGTATCGGCGGCCGTAACTTCGCCGCAGGGCTGATAATATGCTCCCTCGAGCTGGCTGGAGAACGCAGGGCGTTGGGCATCTTTCTATCGTGCTGGACTACGGCCGGAGTGGCCGACACCATCATGTTGCTGAGGCACTATGGCGAGGTAGATCAGGTCGCCATACACATATTCAACACTTGCGTTCTTGCTATCATGGGATCAGCACTGCTATACTCTTGAGAAGAGTTTGGGAAGAGCGGGCTCTGTAGGGAGAGGGTAAAAAGAGAAGGGTTTGGCTCGAGCGGGATGAAGAGTAGAACAGGATGGAGTGCGGTACACACAAGTAGGAGAAAATCTTGCAAAAATAGACATGAGAAGGGTCGGCACTTCTAATGGGATTTTAGAACGCATGAATTTCACTGAGCAAAGGTTCGTTTTGCTTAGTATGTTTCAACGCCTGTGTCGCACAGGTGAACATGTCGAGCAGGGCACGGGTACATGGGACCCTGCCGGAGGGCCTGGATGACGTTCTTCCCGCAAATCCACGCCTGATCCAGAAAACATCCGTATTCAAATGAAGTCGTTCAACTGGTGCGTAGTGGAGAAACACTCCGTACGAGATGATTATATGAAACAAAGGCCTGGTAAGATACTGTCTCTGCAGAGCCATCTTGACAACTCGGCCCAGCAATGAAGGCTTCAGCAGAAGGGCCTCAGCATCCAGATACCATGCAAAGCGCATAGCCAGGTTCACAACGGTCGCCATCTCTGGAAACGCAAATTCTCAATCAGTACGGTAATGAAAAGCGTGATTATCCGGAAGAAACTGTGAAGGGTGAGAACCAAAAGCGGGACATTGAACGTGGTGAGCCTAGAGCCTCATTATTCTGGCTCGCATTCATACTAGAAGGAACAAGGTACGACTGCACGAGAAATGTGTGAAAGATGTAATGGACGATCGAAAGCTTTTCAAGGCACTTCGAGAGTAAAATACCATTAGCGGGGGAGGTTGATGTCACCTTGGTCCCTCAGGAATGTCGAGAATATGCATTTTGCAAGTATGTGTCACGCCTCCAAAACAGAATTTTGAGTTGTTGTTGCCTAATACTATGCTTCCTAGATCTTTTAAGGTGGTTCACGGTATAATAACCCACGCCCCCTGTAGATAAGTTTCCTGCCGATCCCGAAGAATGTCTTTGCATGTTCAGGTATCCCTTGTTCATCCGGAGGGAGTAGAGCTTGGTTGTAGTCTGAGTCCACCTAAATAGTTACCGCCAGCAAGACACCGGATGATGATGGACCGGTTTTGGGACACAAGAGCCATTGGTGAAGGCGTTGTATGGGTTTACGATGACTAACTCAAGATAATGTATAACTTCATGAAAAGCCAGTAAAGAAGTTCCTGTCATGCGGAACCTATGTTATTGAGGGGTGGAACTGGCCCAGGATTTTCTGGCCCCTCATCATGGATTCTTTCTGCCAAGTCTACTGTTTGGCGCATTGAGGGATCATATCCCTGAACCGTTTTCGATGGCTATGTCTCGTGTATCCTGAAGCGCCATATGTAGCATACAATTTATACGGCAAGTATCCTGGACACACGTCACCTTCGCATTGAAGAGCGAGTTTTGTTCATGATTATAAACCACAGCTGGAGCATCATAGCACTTGCTTTCCCAAAGCCAGTCACTATCTTCCTCATCTCTGAACCCCACGAACGATAGAGAATTGTTCGTGGAAGTACAAATCCATCCACGAATGCATCCGGCCATCTGTAACGGGGCCGTCGCTGGCAATATTAGGCGGTTGGCTTGGTCCGCCAAATCCTATGGCATTATGTAGGGGCTGTGGGACTGACAAGATTCGTTACTAACATGTGGACATGGGTTAGGTTTGGCAACACTTTTCAGTGAAAGGTGCTTTGGGTGTCAGCAATACGAGCAAGCCTACAATGCGTGAAGTCCTTTACACCCCACCGACATTGGAGTCAACCATTCCATCTCCCATACTTCGTGCACTGTTCTTGGGCTTGCATCGACTTCGAGGCGGTAATGGGCTGTGGCGTCACTCACCGGAAGACGAAGTTCGTCTGGCAAAACCGGAGCACATAGTATTCACGATCGTTGACATCCCATGTTCCAAAAATAAAAGGGTACAGTCATTATGGAGCCCTAGAGGCCATCGCAAATAGTTGGTAAATGGCATGGTGGCTGCTTTGGATTCAAACATGGCAAAAAGATAATCGCAGATTAACCGCCTCCGCTAGGACTCGAACCTAGAGCCTCCGGTAATTTCCGCATCCGGAAACCGACGCGCTGCTATGTCAGAGTTAGTCACTGTGGCCCCTTTTCACAAAGGCAGTAAGCTTACCCATTGCGCCACGAAGGCCAAACGATTAGTAACAGAGTCGGGCCACTGTTAATGTCTAAGTACTTATTCCCATTTTCTCCAATAGTGTCTAAGTGCAGTTCACGGCTGTTAAGCCGTTCAGGCTGTTCTGAACTTGGCTCGTGCCGTTGCGGACGGCCACAAGCAGCTATTCAGGCTCCGATCGCATTTGGAACTATTTCTTTTTGGCCACCGCGAGCGAGCACCTGTATGGCGAGAACCTGTAATTTCGTGTTCTCCGCAAGGGTTCGATGGGTGCTTCTGTCCCTCGGAAGATTTCCAGAGGATCCTCCGCCACTGACTTACACGAAGCCGTGTGATGCGCTTATCGGAGCCTGACCCCATCCACGAAGCTGTCAGGAAAGCGAACAAAAGTCAATCAGGCGCTACTCGCGAGAATGGAGCTTGGTCAAAGACATTCCTGGCCAGATGCAGTCTCTCAGTGAGTAGTTGGCTAGTTGCGCCGAGCGTGCCGTCGCGCTGTGGCGGCTGCTGAAACAAGCAGCCTGAAGCACCGAGCAACTTCTGACGCGCGGTCCACCATCTGTCCGCCTCGAAGAAAGTGATCACGACCAAGTCAGAGTTCCGGATGTCTTTGATCTCATAGAGACTGGTCAACGCTGGCTAGTTCAAGACATAGTCGCATTGTGCCTTGGGAAGCAGCAGACTGCGAAGAAGCGACCCCGGTAGGCGCAACCCTTCAGCCTTGTGAGCGGGTACCCCAGAGTGCCGAAAGTCCGGGCGGCAGGCGGTGCCAGTGCAGCAGATCAGTGCTTTGCCGCTGAGGGAGGCGCTGAAGCGACGCCGCTGACAGCGCAGACCGGACACCTCAGTCCTCCGTCAGCGACATCCAGCGGTTCCGGCGCAACGCTACTCCTCCTCCCTTGCATCCGCATGACCCTCGACTCTCTGTCCGCATCAGCCTCATCGACGACGGCCTCACTCCTGTTTCTCTTTGTTTCCCACCTGCCGTCCTGAAGACCGAAGCGAGGCTGCCGACCCCCGGAGTGAAGTGCTGCCAGCGCCTGTCGTCATCGAGCGAGCGACTCGATCCACTCCGACCACCGCTCAATCTCCCTTCCCTCGATAAGCAGCGCAACCTCGACCAAACACCGCCAGCATGTCGTGGGAGCTCAGCCGCCGCCGCATCGTCCGAGGCGTCAACGAAAAGTTTATTTTCGGCAAGATTGTAAGTAGAGCCCAGCCCCCGTCGTCCGCCTCCCGCACCCAGGGCATGAGTCGCCACGGAAAGAGATTTCTTGCAGGATGCTGACCAGACCAGCCTCTGCTGCACACCATCATCCTCATCATCGAAATGGCCCTCGTTGCGCGCCTCACCGCGCGCTTCAACAGCTACTACGATGAGCGCCCGATCATGACCATGATGGTCACCAACGCCGTCCTCGGTGGCATCGCCGACACCGTTGCCCAGACCATCACATCCTTCCGCCTCCGCGCCAACCGCAAGACCGACGGGCTCGCCAAGCGCGACGACGTGAACATCGAAATCGCTGATCTCGACCGCAAGACCACGTACAAGGAGTTCCTGCCGGGTCAGCAGGGCCCGCCGCCGTTCGACTTTGAGCGGCTCACGCGCTTCATGGCGTACGGTTTCTGCATGGCGCCCATCCAGTTCAGGTGGTTCAAGTTCCTGGAGAGGATCTTCCCCGTCACCAAAACCAGCGCCTTCGGCCCGGCCCTGAAGCGAGTGTGCTTTGATCAGTTCATCTTTGCGCCGGCGGGTCTGTTGGTCTTCTTCACGACCATGACCGTGGCCGAGGGCGGCGGCAGGAGGGCGGTCAGCAACAAGCTGAGGGACATGTACATCCCGACGCTCAAGGCCAACTTTATCGTGTGGCCGGCGGTGCAGATTGTCAACTTCAGGCTCATGCCCGTTCAGTTCCAGCTGGTGAGTGATCCGCGAGGGTGTTGTGAGGGAAAGCTAACGTTTGCAGCCTTTTGTGTCTACCATCGGTATTGCCTGGACTGCTTATTTGTCCCTGACCAACTCGTCCGACTAAACGACAAGGTCGAACCGTACGTGGAGGGACTTAATAGGAGAGACTGCACAGGGCGGTGCATGGCTACGATCATTGGGTTACAGGCTTGTCAGCCACGTTGCCGTTGCCGTTGCCGTTGCCGTCATTCATTGTTATGGTGTCTGGAGTTTCTCTTGCATTAGCTATCGTTAGATGGGGACGAGTAGAGTTTATCGAATTGATGATTGAAGTACACGCTGTTGCTATCGTGACTGGCCTCGTCCTGGCAGCGCCACTCACAGCGTGGGCCCTCTGACGGCAATGAATATGATCAAACCCGGCAGGCGACATGGCACCCCAAGGGACATACATAATTCCCGAAGATGGTGGCCTCGGCTAGCATCGTGCACGTCGAAAAGACTCGTCAAATCCCGGAGCTTTCTCCTCGCATCGCATCAACGCCGCTTGTTCGGAAGATCGCGGATGTCGAACGTGCCCGTGACAGGTCGTAACCGACACCTGTTAGTAAACATCCCTTTCCATCCGATTCATCCTCGCTTTGCGGCAGCCCGAGGTGGCCGTAGGGCCTCACGCAGTGTTTTGAGCAGGCCGTCCGAGTCGAGCTCCCCGCGTGCGCCCCCACCATCACGCCTACATCATCCAGCTCCTAGCTCCAGCTGCGTCTTTTCCGCTCAACAACTCCCTCAACAACAACCTTTTTCAGCTCCAATCCTCAATCAATCCGCCAAAATGTCTCTCGCAAACAAGCTCGGCATCTCCGACGTCGACGTCAAGGGCAAGCGCGTCCTCATCCGCGTCGACTTCAACGTCAGTGCTTCGCTGCCCCGCCATGCCCCTCCATCTTTGGTTTCTTCACGTTTGCAGCCCAGCTAACCCGGCCCAGGTGCCCCTCGACGACAACAAGAAGATCACCAACAACCAGCGCATCGTCGGCGCCCTGCCCACCATCAAGCATGCCATCGACAATGGCGCCAAGTCGGTGATCCTCATGTCCCACCTCGGCCGCCCCAACGGCGCCGTCAACGAGAAGTACTCGCTCAAGCCCGTCGTCCCCGAGCTCGAGAAGCTGCTCGGCAAGAGCGTGACCTTTGCCCCCGACTGCGTTGGTCCCGAGGTCGAGAGCATTGTCAACAAGGCCGACGGCGGCGCTGTTGTCCTGCTCGAGAACCTGCGTTTCCACATCGAGGAGGAGGGCAGCTCCAAGGACAAGGAGGGCAACAAGACCAAGGCCGACAAGGCCAAGGTTGAGGAGTTCAGGAAGGGTCTCACTGCTCTCGGAGACGTCTACATCAACGACGCCTTCGGCACGGCTCACCGTGCTCACTCGTCCATGGTGGGCGTCGACCTGCCCCAGAAGGCTGCCGGTTTCCTCATGAAGAAGGAGCTGGACTACTTCGCCCAGGCCCTCGAGTCGCCCAAGCGTCCCTTCCTTGCCATCCTCGGCGGTGCCAAGGTCTCGGACAAGATCCAGCTGATCGATAACTTGCTCGACAAGGTCAACACGCTCATCATCTGCGGCGGCATGGCCTTCACCTTCAAGAAGACCCTCGACAACATCCCCATTGGCAGCTCCCTCTTCGACGAGGCGGGCAGCAAGACCGTTGCCTCCCTGGTCGAGAAGGCCAAGGCCAAGAACGTCAAGCTGGTGCTGCCTGTCGACTACATCACTGCCGACAAGTTCGCCGCTGACGCCAAGGTTGGCAAGGCTTCCGACAAGGACGGCATCCCTGACGGCTGGATGGGCCTCGACTGCGGCGAGGAGTCCATCAAGCTCTACAAGGAGGCCATCTCGGAGGCCAAGACCATCCTCTGGAACGGCCCGGCTGGTGTCTTTGAGTTCGACGCCTTCGCCACCGGCACCAAGGCCACCCTCGACGCTGTCGTCGACGGCGCCCAGAACCAGGGCAAGATTGTCATCATCGGCGGTGGTGACACGGCGACCGTCGCGGCCAAGTACGGCGTCGAGGACAAGCTGAGCCACGTCTCGACGGGCGGCGGCGCTAGCTTGGAGCTGCTCGAGGGCAAGGAGCTGCCTGGTGTCACGGCCCTGTCGAGTAAGTAAGGTCTCCGACGAGATGAGGACGCGCGTTGATCGAAAAGGTCGACGGACGGCGAGCCTGTGAAGCAGTATCACGTAATAGTATAGATCAAAAGCATTTCATTTGTCCCGGTTCGTTAAGAGTACATATGCCTTGTGACCGTCTATTGCCATGCCTGCCGTTCCTGTCCCGGTGTTGATCGTAATTCGTTACCTCCGCTTCGACGCCTCGACCTTCTTCAGCTCCTCCCTGGGTCTGTCAGCATCATTCTAAGGGTTGTTTACTGGGTCTCCGGCACAGAGAGCCCTGGGATGGGCTGCCACGTACTTGAGCTGCTGCGAGAAGTCATCGCTCGTGTCGTCATCGTCCCAGCTCTCCTCCCACAGGTGCTTGCTCGACTCGCCCTCGTTTGCCTGCGCGGCGGCCTCGGTCTCGTTGTCTGGCCAGTCTTATCGCCAAGGTTAGCAGCTTGATCTCCATCTTCGTAGCTCTGTGCGGCGGCTCTCGATCCATCGCCCTCGAAGCGCGAGCGCAGCAAGGAGGAAAGAATCCGAGCGCAGCGGAGAGCGCATCCCGCTCCCTATCGACTTACCATCAACGGGGAAGTCCTCGAACTCGTCATCCTCGCCGAGGGCGGGCTTGGTCGCGTCGTTCTTCTGTTCGGGGGCGGTGGTCGCCGGCGCGGCAGCACCCTCAGGCTTTGTTGATTCGGACGCCATTCTGAGGGTCTCTGCGTGTGTGTACGGAGAGCTTTATGGGGGGTTGTCAAGTTGCGGTGGGTTGTTGAAGCTCGAGCGTCGGGGGGTGTTGATGGAAGCTGCTGGGCGAATGCGGAAGAACGAATGATGCTGGCGGCCCCACCCCCGCCAGGCAAGACTGAGCTACCCTGTACCTGACGCTAGGAGCGGCGGCAATAGCCACAACGGGTAACACTCAGGGCATTGAACACAAATATAGACGTTTGAATGTGATTGTGAAATGATAGTAGCTATCTGTCTTGGTCTTCTGGTTTCGTCAGATGATTATCTGGCAAGAGGTGGATGTTGTGTTGTTGACCGTCACATCAACAAGGATCTCATGCGTGTTGATGACGAGCAATGTGCCTCACTATGAGTGTGTGATCTCACTCTTTTCTCATTTCTTTTCACCGTCAACAGAGGCTCCCCGCAAGGAATCACAGCGATTTCCGTACTCGTGTGCGCTTCTGAGTTAAAACGCGCAGCTTTGCTGATTCAGGATCCCTGATTCGCGTCATCGACAACTCCGCCACATCACCCACATCGATCCCGAACGGACGTCGGGAACTGGGAGACGCCCGTTACCTCCGCCGTCCGTCCTAAGACCAGACCTCCCGGAACTCGGCAGCCTCAAACGAGAGATCTCGTAAATCACTCATGGAAGCTGCCTAAACCTTCGTTCGTTCATCACCTCCAGCCAGCACGATGAGCAGACTCGGCGGTTGGCTGCGTGCCAACGTAAAGTCCGAGGACCATGAAGCCGCGGCTCTGAAAGAGCGCGAGGACCTCATCCACGCTATGGGCCATGCGCAAATGATCATGAACGACGACATTGACGGCGCCTATGCCTCGCTAAAAAAGGGCACATCTTCCTTCCACCGTCTGGGCGCGGCGGTGGCCTTCTTCATGCGCTCGGTTCTGGGAATGGAGAAGTCCGTCATGGCCGAGACGGTGGAAATGCTGAACGAATGCGAGACGCGGGCGTGGGAGGACATGAAAGGAGCGGAAAGGAGGGGCAAGAGAGGCGACAGCATCTACCCGCCTGGGACGGAATATGAACTGGTCAAGGCGGAGACGCAGCTCATGGGCGCGGTGGTGGGTGTGCTGCACGAGAGCCTGATGGAGGCCATGAAGTCCTTCTACAAGCTCAGGAAGGCGTTTGTGACGCTGGACGGCATCATTCAGATGGAGGCCAAGGTGGTGGGCGAGCCGAGCACGACAAAGGCGTTCGAGGCCTTGGACATTGGCGGGAAGGGCGCGCCCAAGGCGTCGGACAGCGAGTCGGAGGTCTTTGTCGATGCGAAGGAGGAGGGTTCCGGGCCCGTCACGCCGGCTGAGCAGCCCAGCACGAGCATTACGACGCCCGAGGAGCAGCTGGAGGAGAGCGTGACGCTGCAGCCCCCCAAGCCCGTGCTGGAGCCCGAGCTCACGTTTGACGATCCGGTCGATGTCTTCATCCACTCGGGCGCAAACATGTGCTTCGGAATTCTGATGCTGATCCTCACCTTGGTGCCCCCCTCGTTCGCCAGGATATTGTCTGTTGTGGGCTTCAGGGGCAATCGCGAAAAGGGCGTCAGCATGCTCTGGCGCAGCTCGACCCATGATAACATCAACGGGGCGGTCGCTGGCATGATGCTGCTGGCGTACTACAACGGCCTCCTCGGGACGGTGGATATTCTGCCTCACCCGGATGACTACAACGAGGCGGCCGAGACGGTCGGGCCGCCCAAGGAGAAGTGTGATCGTCTTCTGGCGACCATGCGAGAGCGGTACCCAGATTCGAGACTGTGGCAGATTGAGGAGTCCAGGCGTCTCTCGAGCGAGCATGACCTTCGAGGAGCCATTGCGCTGCTTACCACCGGAGAGAAGTCCAAGATGAAGCAGATCTCCGCGCTCAACGACTTTGAGCTGGCGCTGGATGCCATGTTCGTGCAGGACTGGGACCTCATGCGCGATTCGTTCCTGAGATGCGCCGAGGGCAACGACTGGAGTCCGGCGCTGTACTGGTACATGGCCGGCTGCGCCACTCTGGAGCAGTATAGGGACGCCGTCCAGGCCGAGGACGAGAACGAGGCCCGACGCCTGAAGAAGAAGGCAGACGCATACCTCAAAAAGGCGCCCAGCTTCGCGGGCAAGAAAAAGTTCATGGCCGGCAAGCTGCCCTTCGAGTCCTTCCTGCAACGCAGACTCCAGCGCTGGGAGGAGCGGGCTTCCGAGCTGGGCACCGATCTAGTCGACGCCGTGGGTGTGAGCCCGGGGATGGAGCTTTGTTACATGTGGAACGGGACGAAGAGGATGAGCCAGGCCGAGCTGGTCAAGGCAGAGGAGAACGTGAGCTGGGAGAGGTGCACGGGCGGCGAGAAAGCCGTGGCCCAGATGAAGGCTGAGGAGGACGAGCTGGCAACGTGGGCCGTGTGCATGGCTGCCATCAGGCGGAGACAGGGACAGTACGACGAGGCGAGGAACGTCCTGGAGGAGAACGTCCTGAAGCAGGACAGGTGAGGATGCTGACCTCCTCTCACTTCTGCGTGAATACTGACTTGCGCAGGGCCATCTTCAAGGGACCGTCCAAGAACGACTTCGTCCTCCCGGCGGCAACGTACGAGCTCGGCGCCATCGCCTGGGAGGAGTGTTGCCACCCACCGTCCTCAGCGGAAGACAAGCTGGCCTACAGGAAGAAGAAGCTTGAAGAGTGCGAGGAGCACCTCGACACGGTCAAGAATTGGGAGTCGTACCTCCTCGACATGCGCATCGGCCTCAAGGTGCAGAGCGGCATCGAGACGATCAAGTGGTTCAAGGGCAAGATGGGCTGGTAGGCAAAAATAGACGGCGTTGGATATCGGGGCATATATACGAAGGTTTGGCTATAGATTACGCACAAAGATAGAACATGACTTTTCACCCTTCACTCGCGCCGAGACTTAGTCCTTCTTGGTAGGCGTGCGCTTTCGGTTGCTCCGCCTCGTGCCGGTGCTCTCCTTGATGGCATCCATGCCGTCCTGCAGCAGGCCCGCGCCCTCGCTTGCCTTCTCCTCGCCGCGCTCCTTGAGCTCGTGCTTCTTCGCCTCGGCCTTGGCATCCTCAAATACGTCGCGTCCCTTGCTGGTGCCGTGGGCCCAGTCGAGAACACCCCAGGCTCCGTAGTTGCCCTTGCCCTTGCTGGCGTAGTGGATCGCCGTGCGTCGCGCGATGCCCCCGAGAAAGATGCCTGGGACGATCGAATAGCCCGATGTCGTGAGCGTGCCCTCTGCGGTGGTAAGGAGCACGAACAGCAGGTAGGTCAGCAGATGTGGGCGCACAATGGCCGCGGGGATGAAGACCGGGATGACGTGGAGGATCAACAGCGGCAGCGGGTGGTCTGCGTAGAGCTGAATCGCGCAGGTCGGATTGGCGTGCGCGTAGCTCGTATGGAGCCTGGTCAGCGTCTTGCTCTTACCCTCATGCAGCAGAAAGCGGTGGATGTAGTAGCTCAGCAGCTCGCGCGAGGTGAAGAGGATGCAGCAGTGCTTGAAGACCTGGAACGGCAGCGGCAGCGTGGAATAGGGCTTGTAGAAGGTCTTTCCGGAGAACCAGAAGATGCCAAAGCTGATGGCTGCCTCGACGGCCGTGACGAGAAGCATGTTAGCCGTCGCCAGCAGGATCAGGCGCCATGGCCGCTTCGGCAGTGAGGCGGCGCCGGTGAACTTGATGGACCCAGAGATTGAAGGAATCAGGTAGTCGAATGCGAGAAATATGAGGGACGGTATGAGCCAGAATATGACGCGCAAGACGAGGAGGGAGGAGGCGTGGATGGTGTTGTAGTTGTGAGTGAGGAGGAGCGTGGACCAGGTCGCGTAGAAGAATAGGATGTTGATGGACGTGGACACCGAGGGCGTGAGCACGGCGGAGATGAGAGGAATAGAGAGCAGGACGTCCATTGCGAGGGAGGGCTGGTGTCGCGCGGATTTGGGTGAGGCTGCCGGTGATGGCTGTTGTGGTGAGGGGTGGGCCGAGGTTGGGAGGCGGTCGGACGATGAGACCGGTGAGCAGTGAGAGCGAAGCTTTTGACGACAGGCGTGCAATGAGCCAAGCGCAATGGGCCAAGAGATTTTAAGAGGGAAAAGTAAAATTCTTTGGTGGCGGAAACCTGCTTTTGAGGTTATCGCATGTCAGCTCAGCTCCTCGACGAAAAGGCGATCAGGTTCTTGATCCGGGGAGGTGACGCCACAGCCAATGACGTAGCTGGAGGCTGGCGACCAGGCCGAGGCATGCTGTGTGGCTTATCGATAGCACTGGTCCTTGCTGCGACAGCTACATAGCCCTACGAAGTGCTGCGACAACGGTTCAACATTTCTTGGAGACTCTAGACTAGACGAGAGTCGTAAGGCGATAACTTCACCCTAGACAAAAAGAAAGTGGGAGCAGCCAAGACACTGGAGAACAAGAGTCTGCCGGCCTGCGAAATAATAGGGCGCCTAGCAGCCACTATCCGCATGTGGGGGGCGCAATAACTCAGCCAGCTGGAGTCCAAATTTACTCCTCCTTTGCTTCTGCCAGGCTCAGAACATCCGGGTTGGCTGCTGTCGCGCAGAGTGCGGCAAGCGGCAGCGCTCGATTGTGATCCGTTCGAGAACAGGATTCGAGACACACATAATCCTGCCAACTACTACTGTAGTGCTACCATCCATAGCGCGCGGTTGCGACCTGAAGAGGAGCCGTGCTGAGCTGCCCCCTTTTCGAGACGTATTTCCTATCGCCCAATCAGCTGCACTGCCCGCCGGATGCTGCAGGCCCCAGGGTTCAGGCTGGCAGCAGCCCGCCAGCTTCAGCGTCTTTGCCCCTGAATTGAGGCCCCACTGCCGCCCGAAGAAAGCGCAACCCCTGTTCCTGCCCGGTGATCACTTTGGAGCTGGGCCGTCGTTGAGATTGTCGACCTCAAATTTGAAAAGTCAACTCTATGCCCTCCTTGGTACCTTACGTACGACCTACTGTCTCGCAGCACTAGTCGCCGACGGCACCGTCCACTCCTCCTTCGCAGCGACACTCTCGGCTCGCCATCGATGCTAGGCCCGTGCTCTGCATAGCCGACCCAGGCACGCAGCACCTGCAGCCCCGAGGAGCCATCACCGCCGCCATCCTCTCCACGACCGCTACGATACGTACCGACGCAAGGGCGCGACGCAGTCTCCTGCATTGGGGCCGCGCCACCGAGCAGACCCGACCGCCTGCAGTCAAGACATCGGATCTCCATCAGAGACACTAGGCCTGTCGACATGGCTACACCTCCACTGCCCGACGCGCCGCCTTCGATTCCCACGAGAACACGCTTCAATTCGACGAGCCACGGCGTGAGCTCCAGGAGACGGTCGACACACGGCGGTGCCATCGGCTCGAGCAAGCGTCAGAGCATCCCGCCCGCCGCGAGCCCCGAGGTCATATCGAGCCTCATCACGAGCCTGAGTGGCATTTCGAAGCCCGCCGACGACTACTTCGAGGGCAAGCACGCGAGCTCGACTAATTCGACACCGGGCGTCACGCAGACCGCGCCGCCGACGCCTGGCACCGGCAGCAGAGCAGCTCTAGGGGGGAGCTTTGGCGTCGATTACGGGGCGTACAGCAAGCCGACTCTGGGGGAGCTGCGCGAGGATCCCGTCTCGCTCGACGAGATTGCTGCCTCTGCACCCATTATTCGCACCTCGAAACCTACGAGCGGCTACTCGCCCCTAAGCCCACCCAAGAGCCCCAAGACCCCAAAGAGCCACTCGAGCCGCGACAACACCACCGGTGGGTTGCGCTCCTTCATCCGCAGCAGCAGCACCCCGTCGCGACCCTCATCTCATGATCATGACGACACGAACAGCATAGGGAACTTGTCGATAGAACGCCACAAGGGCGAGGAACCCGAGCTCCAACGCCGCCGATCGCAGGACAGCTGGGGCAGGAAGGCTAGCCGGAGCTACAAGGGCTTGATGTACATGAGCTCAAAAGAGCGGTTGCGTGACCGCGAGGCGAGCAAACGAGGCTCGTCTGGAAGTCTGAATAACAGTTACAGTCACGGCAACCTGGATGGTGGGGGAGCGAGCACTTACAGCGCCAACAAGCCCGATCCTTTCCTGGCAGAAACAGCCATCAGCGAAGAGCCCACGCCCAACGACACCCCGACCATGGACAGTCCGCGACCGATCCCGCACCGCGACTCGAGTCTGCGCAGGACCACCCCGAGCGGCAAGCGGACGAGCGCGAGGAGACCGTACCAGGAGCCGAGCGAGCCTGCGGATGCGCAGGAGGCCAAGAAGCCGCGGGCGCCACGGAAGGTGCCGGCGAGGCTTGACTTGGAGAATCCATCGTCAGGCAAGAGCTTTTTCCTGGGGCCTGGCGAGGTGGTTCCCACGCCCACGCAAGTCAACACTCCGAACACGAAGCGTTTCCTGGAGTCAATCCGCGACGACTACCTCGCTTTTGACGGCCATACACCTGGCAAGGAGGACCAGCAGGAAGAGGGCGAGGATGGGGCGCCGTTCCCGGCAGTATCTCAGAACAGGCGGAGGTCGGCGCAGAGCCTGGACAGGAGCAGCCGTCGACGATCAGCCCAAGCGAGCCCCGCGCCAGAAGATGGCAAGCCCAAGCGTAGCAGCTCCCGGCTCAAGCGTCTCTCGCGGCCAAGCAGCCCCCTAGACAGCAAGCTGTCTCAGGATATTAATCGAGAAGAGGGTGCGCCGCTGGAGCGTTTGGACTCTGCAGATTCCATCGACGATGCAGTGGACTCATATCTGTGTTCGCCAAGGCTCTCGCAGAAGATCAAGCATCCTCAGACAGGGCGGACAATTTGCTTCTCTGAGGTTGGCGACTCGGAGGGGTCGGCCGTCTTTTGCTGTGTGGGCATGGGCTTGACCAGGTACATCACGGCGTTCTATGATGAGCTGGCCCTTACGCTGAAGCTCCGTCTTATCACGCCGGATAGACCTGGCGTGGGAGACAGCGAATCGTATCCGGATGGCACAACGGTTCCCTTGAACTGGCCAGGTAAGACCAACCACTCTTCAATTTTCACGCCACGCTGACCTTTCCAGACGACGTGTATGCTATTTGTCAAGCACTCAAGATCACCAAGTTCTCGATTCTCGCCCACTCGGCCGGTGCCATTTACGCTTTGGCAACAGCTCTGCGCATGCCCCAGCACATCCGCGGACGGATCCATTTACTTGCGCCCTGGATCCCCCCGTCGCAGATGAACGTCTTTGGAGGATCCCAGAACCTCCCCCCAACCCACTCTATTCCGACCTCACAACGGATCCTACGAGCCCTACCAACACCAATGCTGAAAGTGGCCAACAGTAGCTTCATGTCTGCCACCAGCACATCCATCACGACCTCCCTACCCAAGAACCCACGGCGGGCAAAGCGCAAGTCCACCGGGCAACAGAAAGAAAATGCACCACGCAACATCACTCCTAGTCTCGACAAGGAGAACGTTCAGCAAGACTATCAGAAAGACCAAATGAGGCACGAGCAAGTGGGCAGGTCTCAGAGCATGACGACTGGCACGGGGCGACGCTCGGCGCAGCCACACGATGACGGCGATGCCGTTCAGGCCGCTGTCATTGATGAGATGGCGGACCAAGAGCGCCAGATCACATACGACACGAGGCTCACCCACGCCATCTGGGCCTTGGCCACGACAGGCGCCAACCCAGCCGTTGACCTGCTTATCTGTCTCGAGCGACGACATACGATTGGCTTCCGTTACGTGGACATCAACCGCCCCGTCACGATCCACCACGGCAGCCGAGACACACGCGTCCCCGTCGACAATGTCAGGTGGCTCGGTAAGACAATGCGACGCTGCGAAGTCCGAGTCCTTGAGGGTGAAGGTCACGGGCTGATGGCCAGCGCGAGCGTCATGGGCAACGTGCTCATGGAGATCAGCAAAGAGTGGGAGGACTGGATGCGTGCCACCGGTGCGGACGGGCGGAAGGAGAAGGAGAGAGGAAGGCGGGGGACCCTCTTGAGGTGAGAGAAGCGACCTCTGAAGGGATCAGTCCAGATATCTACTATTGTTGGAGGGGAAGCGCTCCTCGTAGGATTTGGACCGTGGCTGAAGGGCCTTAGACGTCTTCGATTCTTGTACATAGATTCTTCCTCGACGACGTCGAGTACTATTTTGAGAAAAATGTAATGTCTCATCATGTTTGCAATTGTGTCTTTTATTAGCTAGGGTGACGTAAAGTAACCGAGCTTCGAAGTATGTGAATCAAGGCCGTAATGAAGACTCGATCCCCTTTTCTTGTCATCCACGTTAAAATCGTGGTTCTGCTGGGGGAGCGGCCCACATCAGCTTGTGGAGGTCTACATTTTCCAGAGCTTCGGCTTCGACATTCGACGTCATCTGCGCATCGCGACATCAACCGTCTCCGGCGCCTCAACTTCGTCATTCGCACCCCGACACTCCTGCGGCCCAGAATGGACGGTCTCGATGATTTCGAAAAGTCTCTCGCTGCAGAGAAGGCTAGCCGGGAACGCGACGAGGAGCGCCGTGAGCGCAAACAGAGACACCACGATCGCCACGACCGGGATCGCGAAAGAGACCGCGAGCATCGCCATCGCAGCCACAGACACGAGGAGGACCGTGACAGGAAGAAGCATCGAGGCGAAGAAGATCGCGACAGTCACGGTCGGCGAAGACACAGACGGGATGATGAACATGGGGACGAGCACCGCAGCAAGAGATCGAGGCGCGATGACGATGAGCGACACGAACACAAACGACGACATCGCGACGAGCGCCGCTTAGACAAGACGCGAGATCCGCAGGAGGATCTGCCGGCACCAGATGAGGAGAAGGCACCGGCCGAGAACGACGTGGATCCGTCGAAGCCACCGATTGAGCGCGACAGCTGGATGATGGCGCCGTCGGCTATGGATGTCGACTACGTACAGCGCGCCAAGGAGAAGACGCCACCTCCCTCACCGCCGAAACCAGAAATCAGGAAGGTCCATGCGCGCGAGTTGAATGCTGCGACTTTGCACTCTTTGAATGCCGGCGAGGACACAGCAGTGGTTGGACAGAAGGAGGTCGACTACAAATTCGGTGATCGGGGGTCGGGGTGGCGCATGAGCAAGCTTCAGCAAGTCTTCTCAGCCGTCGAGGAGACTGGCCGGGATGTCAACGAGGTCGCCATGGAGAAGTACGGCAGCATGGAGGACTTTGACGATGCGCGCGAGGAGAAGGAAGAGCTGGAGCGCAGGAGGGTGTACGGCACCGGCTACGAGATGAAGGAGAAGCCATCGGGAGAACTACATCAAGAACGGCTGCGCAACATCCGCCAGAATGGCCCGCCGCTGGACAAGGTCGAAGAGACGGAGCAGGGCACCGTGATACCAGACGAGACGCCTGCCGCCGCGCAAGCGATGGACCAGACCCAGCTGAACAGACTGCGGGCGCAGATGATGAAGGCCAAGATGCGAAGAGCGCCCAACGCGGCTCAGCTTGAAGACGAGTACAACCGTGCCGCGGCCGCCTTCTCTTCGAACCGCCCGCCCGACTCGGTGGTGATTGGCGCGATGGAGAACCGACAGCTTGCCGGGACGCGCGGTGAGGTCACGGCTGTCACCAACAAACGTGGTCTTGAAAGGGGCACCGTTAAGGAGAACGAAGATATGACGGTTGAAGACATGGTGCGCGAAGAGCGGAGGACTAAGGGCGTCGCGGGGGGCGAAGCTCTGCGGCAGGCCGAGAGGATCGCAAAGGACGGCAAGTTCACGGACGACCTGGACTACCTGGACGACAACGCGGCGAAGCTAGCCAAACGGGTGCACAAGAGCGAGATCAACCTCAAGAACACGGCCGTAGCGGACTACCAGAAGCTGAACAGAGCGCTGGAGAACTGCCCGCTTTGCCACCACGACGAGACCGGCCGCCCGCCAGTGGCCCCTGTCGTGGCTCTTGGCATGAAGACATTCCTGACGTTGCCCACCGAGCCTGAGATCAGCACTGGTGGCGCCATGATCGTTCCGCTGACGCACCGCAAGAACCTGCTCGAGTGCGACGACGACGAGTGGGAGGAGATACGCAATTTCATGAAGAGCCTGACCCGCATGTACCACGCCCAAGGCCGCGATGTGGTCTTCTACGAGAACGCGGCGAACCCCCAGCAGCTCCGTCACGCAGCCATGGCGGCGGCAGCCATCCCGTACGAGGATGGTGCCATGGCGCCGCAGTACTTCAAGGAGGCCTTCCTGTCCTCAGACGCGGAATGGTCGCAGCACAGGCCCATCATTGACACGCAGAAGGCTGCGAACGAGGGCATGGGGAGGCGGGCTTTCCGCAACAGCATCGCCAAGGAGATGCCGTACTTCCACGCCTGGTTTTCGATGGATGGTGGGCTGGGACACATTGTCGAGGACGCGGGGCGGTGGCCCAAGGGGGACATCTTTGCGCGGGAGGTCATCGGGGGCATCGTCGATGCGGAGCCGCACATTATCAAGAAGCAGGGCAAATGGTCGAGGGGCGGCGATGCGAAGCGCGTCGAGGCATTTAAGAAGGACTGGCGCAAGTACGACTGGACGCGCATGCTCGAGGGTCAGCAGTCATAGCCGGCTGGTGCCAGTATCTGCAATGCTACTTTTCATCTACAACCAGCCAAGCGAACAATCACACACACTACGCGCACCGCGACGCACAATCACATTGAACTTGAAAAAATGTCTATTGACGACGAACGGTCTACCTCTAGAACTCAACCTCGACGCGCCTCTTGCTCCACTGGTGAACCATGGACTCGGCGTCGACCTTGCGCTCGACCTCGTCGAACAGCCTCTCCGTCAGGTACTTGTAGATGTACACGTCGGCGCCGTTGTAGTAGATGCCGTGGTCCGAGTCGGTGAAGGCGAACATCTTCATCTTCTCGGGGCTGACGCCCGCGCCGACGAGGAGGTCGACCATGGCGGCGGTGTGCTGGTAGTGCACGTTGTCGTCGCCGGTGCCGTGGAGGATGGAGAAGCCGCCGGCGACGTTCTTGAAGCCGGCGACGTTGTGGACCCGGGTCTCGAGGTAGCCTTCCTCATTGTCCTGGAGGGTCTTCATGTAGCGCTCCGTGTACATGGTGTCGTAGAAGCGCCAGTCGGAGACGGGAGCCGTGATGAGGCCCATGGTGAAGACGCCCGAGTCGACCTCGAGGGTCTTGGCCGTCAGGTAGCCGCCGTAGGACCACCCCCACATGCCGACGCGGTTGGCGTCGATGAAGCTGTTCTTCTTGATGAGCTCCTCGGCGGCCCAGACCTGGTCGAGGGGCTCAAGCTTGCCGAGCTGGCTGGTGACGGTGGAGCGGTACTCGCGGCCCTTCATGGCGGTGCCGCGGTTGTCGACGGTGTAGGTGATGTACTGCAGCTCCGGGTCGGACGAGATGTACATGTTCCAGTCGAGGGAGGGGTAGCGCTTGGCGACGCTCTGCGAGTTGGGGCCGCCGTAGGGGGTGAAGAGCACGGGGTACTTCTTGTTCTCGTCGAAGCCGACGGGCAGGATCTCCATGACGTTCATCTCGTAGCCGTCCGGGTGCTCAAGCTCAAAGAAGGAGACGGCGGGCAGGTCGAGCTCGGCGATGGCGTCCTTGAAGTCGGCGTTGTCCTCGAGGGTGCGCAGGGGCTTGCTGGTGCTGTTGGCGGCGTAGAGCTCCTGGTAGGGCACGTCGGGGCCGGCGTAGGAGAGGATGTAGTAGCCGCCGCCCGATGAGAAGGAGGCGGACCAGTAGGCGGCCTTCTCGTCGTCGACGAGCGGCGTGACGTCCATGGTCTTCCACGAGACCTTGTAGACGTGGCGCTCGGTGGAGTGGCGCTTGGCGGCCGAGTAGTAGACGAGGGAGCGCTCGGTGTCGACCTTGAGGATGGCCGAGACCTCCCAGTCGCCCTTGGTCAGCTGGATGGCGTCGCCGCCCTGGACGGGGTGCAGGTAGATGTGCGCCCAGCCGGACTCGTCGGAGAGGTCGACGTAGTAGGTCCTGTTGCACGAGGCCCTGAGGGGGCCGACGTAGGAGATGGCCATGGTCTGCTCGAGCCAGCCGTCGGTGCCGTCGCGCTCGCGGACCGTCTTGGAAGACAGGGTGACGGGGTCGACGACAACGTGGGCGTCGTGATCCTGGACGCGGTTGTAGGCGCGGTAGATGAGGGCGGAGTGGGCGTCGGTGACCCAGGCGACCTCGCCGATGATGAGCTCATCCTCGTCAAAGGCGTCGACGGGGACGGTCTCGTAGTCGGCCGAGGCGACGCTGAGCATGTTGAGCTGGACGGTGGGGTTCTTGGTGCCGACCTTTGGGTAGCGCAGGTCCAGCTCGTCCGGGTAGACGGGGGCCAGCTCCTGGTTGTCCATGTAGTAGGGGATGGTGAAGGTGCCGACGCCGGTCTCGTTGAAGCTCAGGAAGGCGAGGAACTTGGCGTCGGGCGAGAACCAGAGCGTGTAGCGGTCGCCGAAGATCTCCTCCTCGTAGACCCAGTCGGGCACGCCGTGGAACATGTCCGGGCCGCCGTCGTCGGTGATCTGGGTGATGTCGCCGGTGCCGTGGTCGCGCAGGTACAGGTTGTTGCCGCGGACGAAGGCGATGGCGTCGCCCGTGGGCGCGAGGGCGGCGTACTGGATGTCGCCCACCTGGTCGTCGACGAGGGGCGTGGACTCGCCGGACTCGACGTCGAGGATGAAGTAGTCGGCGAAGTAGGAGTGGCGGTACTGCTTGGTGGCGTTGGAGGCGACGAGGACGCGGCTGGCGTCGGCCGAGATCCAGTACTCGCTCAGGTCCTCGGGCAGCTGGTCGGCGGGCACAAAGGTCTCGGAGCTGCCCGTGACGATGTTCTCAAAGATGAGGTCGCCGGCGCCGTTGGTGGTGATGTACTGGCCGTCGCCCGAGCCGGCGGCGGTCCAGGACACGGACATGGACGAGGGGCTGTAGACGGAGCTGGGCACGGTCTCGTTGAACTCGAGGGTGCGGGCCGAGGCCAGGGCCGCGGCCGAGAGGAGGAGCGTCGCGAGGCTCATTGTGACGGGCCGTTTGACTGTCTCTCGTGGATTGTGTGAGGAGGGGGAGAGACGAGGCTGGAGGGGGGGGCGAGGGAGGAGGGGCCGGCGGTCTCACAGCGCGTCGACCGTCTTTTATCTATGACTGAGGTCGCGCAGACCAGACCAGGCCAGGCCAGGCTATTGCCATTACCCCATCCTCGTGCCCATCCCCTGCCCTGCCGCTATCGAGCTTCTCCAAGTTGGTTGATTGCCCAGCCTGGCGAATCCATGGCTGCTGGGCGACACGCGATTGGTCAATGGCCGTCTCCTTCCCGATGGGTCCAAGTGCCGAGGTGGAGAAGTCTTGGGTGCGGGCGATAAACAAAGGGTCCTCTACTGTCCTCTACTGTACTGCACTGCGTACTCCGTAATCACTGAGGCGCCTCACGTGCTGGTCCTGGAAGCTCTTTTACTGACGCTCGCTAAGGACTACCTGTTTTCGGACGAGGATGAGCGCTGCGGCACCATCTGTGCAGACCCTAGACTGCAGCCTCGTCTCTTCTGCTCGCCGCAACTCAGCCATCCTTCTGTGCGATCCCTCTGCCATTCCTTTACAATGTCCTGCGCACACTCGGTTGGCTGCGGGAGACGCACGCGAAATTGCTGGGCAACCACATTGGCGGACGGGTTGCATCGACCTTCTCAAAGCGGCCACTTCCTCCTCCAAAAAGTCCCCCATCTCTGCCCGCTCTCTGCCCACAGCGCCAATGCTGCCAAGCCCGATTTACCCTCGCCGGCGCACAGACTTGGGATGTCTGGATCGTCGCTCGTGCTGTAGGAAACAAAGTTGGTTTTTTTATTTTTTATTTTTTATTTTTTTTTATACCGCCGATCGAGTTGGCTGGCCATGATCACTCAAGTTGACTACGTCCTGCTTCTGGTCGACTGGGACAGCAGCATCCAGATTGCTTCAATGCCTGCGGTTTGCTTGTGAGATATTCTGTGGAATGCCTCTGTATTGGCGGCTTGCCCCGACATTCCATCAGCTCCCGTGCCTGCATGTCAAGCGAGGCTACCACTATCGTCCTTCTAGAAGCCTTCCCCGTCCGGATAACCCCGGACTCCACGCGGACACCAACTGCATGATGAGTGCAGCTCGCGGGACATGAAATCTTGGATTGCGCGGGTGTTGATTGAGACGACTCAAGGATGTATCAGACATCTCTGAGCTCAACTATCTGCCCGAGATAGCACAAGCTGATGCGAGAAAAAAACCACCCCGGAACGCACCCGGAAGCTACCAGATGAAGCCTTCTCGTCAGGGTCAACGCGTTGCTAAGGCTTTACCAAACAGTTTGCCTCGTTCTTCCGTGTTTTGAGCGATCACTGCATTTGTCGCAACGGCAATTTCGATCAAGCAGGCTTTGTGACAGTGAAAAAACGACGGATGTGCTAGGTCGCCTTGACGAGGCACACGAATTTAGTAAATATCCGCGTTATGGTCTCCTCTATCAGCTTTTGTCCGCTGTCTTGGATCACAATTTGAGGCGCCATCAACGGCCATTTGCAACCCCTCTGAAGCATGAACAGCTAGGGTCGCGACTCCGAAAGAGCTGACACAAGGGATACAGAAATCCTTAGAATTCTTATTCATGGGTGGCAATCGGCATAGAGGATCATGACTTCTAGCAGTAGCTCCTCTCTTCCAACCGCCCATCGGCTACACCTAATCTCGACCATAGAAAGGTCCGCTGATTTGAAAGATCACGATGTTCTCTTATCTCGGTGCACAGCCGTCCATCTACTTAGTGGCATAGGTGATCTTGAACGTCCACACGTACTTGTCGCCCTGGATAGCGGCCTCGGTCAGGTTCATGACAAAGTCACCGTCCTCGTTCCTCGAAGCGTCCACGACAGCGCCATCCTGCGCGCCGCCGACAACGGTCACAACATCCCCTTCCATCCACGGCACTGGCTCGCCGACAGTAAGCTGCGCCGCCGGCTCGCCGACGTGGTGAATAAAGAAGGCATCCGGCTTGGTCATGAATCGGAACTGGCCAGAGTGCCGGGCGACGCTCCAGTAGCGCGTGCCGAAGATGGCGTCCTCATGGGCATGGATCCACTCGCCGGCGTCGAGCAGGTTCCGACGCTGTGCTTCAGGGATGCTCCCGTCTTTGCGGGGGCCGATATTCAGCAGGTAGTTGCCGTTGTTCGAGACGATGTCGACAATATCCACGACGATCTCTTCGCCAGTCATGTAGTCTTCGTCCTTGGTCAGGTGATTAAACCCGTAGGAAAAGGGGTCCATGCCCCTGTTGCTCTCGAACTTCTCCGGTTGGAAGTCTCCCCCGGCATATCTTTCCATAGTCAGAATCATATTCACAGAGCTGGGAGACTGGCTTACTCTGGAGTGTCATAGTCACCGTTGATACCGCACCGGTCGTTCCATGTGACCTGTCTGCCCTGGTCGCGAGCCCAGTTGAGCCACGGCGCCAGAACCTCGGGAGACCTGTTGGGTCCTCCGATGTCGCACCACATGATCTCCGTCCCATAGTCGTACATGAGGGCTTCCATCTGTGCGTTCTGGATGTCGGTGAGGTAGTCCTCGACCTCGACGAAGCCCGTGAACTCGATGCTCTCGTTAGTGTAGGGGTTGGTCGGTGGGCGGCCATAGTAGTTGCCCTGGTAGTTCTGGTCCCAGCCGTACTCAACATAGGCAGGATTGAACCATTCCGGCAGGCTGAAGTAGGTACCTAAAAGTTGTCGACTTAGCTTTTCGGGCCTCACGGTATGCATCTGGAAATGGCTACTGACCTCGGCGAATCTCGGGGTGCTCTTCCTTTGCGGCATCGAAGAGTTCCTTGATGAAATCGCGCTTGGGCCCGTAGTGCACGGTAGACCGTCTGCTAATTGTCTCGGAGTGGTTGAACAAGGCCCATCCGTCGTGATGCTCTGAACATTGACCCTGTCAGACACGGTGCGGCACCATTAACTTCCAGTTGTCTCGTCACTCACTGGTAACTGGCACAAAATACTGGGCTCCAGCCCCGGCAATCAAGTCCAACCAGTCGTGGGCGTCGAAAAGCTCGTCTGTGAAGTCGTTGATGAAGTCGTCGTAGTTGAAGTCCTCGCCGTACGTGTCGCGGTGGTACTGGTACGTCTGGCTCCTAAAGTCCGGCTGGGTCATCCGGAAGCCGTACCTATGGATGAAGGTCTCAGTACGCTGTGCTACATCCCAACGTCAGGAAGCAGGGGTTCTCACCACTCTGAGTAATCTTGCGTAGGTCCGGGCTCACTTCCGTAACTTGGCACGGCGTATAGGCCCCAGTGGATGAAGATACCAAACTTGACCTCGTGGAACCAGTCGGGATTCCAGTGGTGAGAGAGGCTGCTCTCAGATGCTTCATAGTCGCCGAACCCGCAGGAACCTGAGAAGCTCTGACTCGCTGAATGGCCCGCGCCGTACGCCTCGCCCCATGTCGCGATGACAGATCCGTCACACTGCGTGCCCGGTGCAACTCCTTCCTTGTTGGCTACACCGATCTGGACGACGGCGCTCTGCCCAGGTGCAAGGCGGCTGAGGGTGCCGGGCGTCAGTGTATCGAGTGACCCAGAATCGACAGTGATGCTGAATGTGTCCTCCCAGTTCAAGTAGTTGGTTTCGTGGCTGTTGGTGATCATAAGCTCGAGAATCTGTTCTAGGTCGCTGCCTTCCCTCCACTTGGACGTGAGAGTTGGGCCGGAAATGTCAAGTTCAGGGGCTGCAGAGTCTATTCGGCAAAGGTTAGCGTTGACTTCTGCTTGTTTTGGAGCTGAGTGCTGATCTACCAGATCGACATCGCAGCTTGGTATTTCCTGCTTTGCTATCGATTGCAGCTGCGGCGGCACCTCCAATGAGGCCTATGAGTGCGACTGTGTTCATGATCAAGAGTGAGGAACCGTGAGGGAACTCTCAACTATAAACAAACCAGATTCTTCTCAAGCGGAAGGTGATCTAGGTAGTCTCATTCTTCCTTCTAAAGCCAGCAGGTCGACGGACTCTCTTATATGTGCGGGGCTTGAACAAGCAAGGTCCACCACAACGTACGAGAGCTCCGACCATCGTTGTCACCAGCACCAACACGATACACAGGCTGGGGCAATGGTTACCCGACGGTTTGATGACTTGAACGGCAGATATTAAGGCAAGAAATCCCGTCGGTTGTCCAATAGGACTGACAATGATGGGGATCAGCACGCGGGGAGCATGTTGAACCAATTGTGGGATCTCGCCATTGGTTAGCGGATTGCGGGGTGTCTTTTCTGGTACCGGCATCATGTACGGGGTTGTAAGGAACCCACACCCTCACTGCGTCGATTGTGCGGACTAAATGAACCTGAGGCTAATAGCTCGACCTCGCCACTCCGAAGCAGAGCTTATTGGATCGGTTGTGCTATGCGGTTGGGCGCGTAAAGGAGGATCTACGTACCGGGCCGTCCCACGCTAGCTACCCCAGGAGTACACGTCCCAGGGAAGTTGCTCGTGGTACTCGGATTAGCATGCACCGAGTTTCACGGCATCTGCGTGAGTTCGGATCCTCGGCACGCGTGCAGAGCTGGTCGCAGAAGTAGATTCCGTACTAGCATGCGACGACATATGCCTTGCGCTTAGTCCTCATCTGAAAGAGCATCGTTGCAACCCACTTCAGACGGACGACGCTGCTGTGGACTATCCTCTTCATCTTAAAGGTTCATCCACGTGAGGTTGACCCAAGTCTATCGCGCGCACTAACGCATGGGCTGATACAGCTTCGAGCTGAGGTCTAAAGTTCGGTTTTTTAGATCTTCACACTTGGTTCAATTTCATTCGATGATTCGGCAAGCTCGATTCACTGCCAGGTCTGGTTCAGACCAGCCCGGCGCATCTATCTCAAGTCTATAAGGGGGTATACATGTGAAAGAGTAAATGTTAATGTCGCCGTGGACATCCAGCATCCACCGCTTAGGCGCGCTCGACCTGCTCGTCGCTGGTGACGCCAAAGTACTTGTCCAGCTCGCTCTCGAGCTCGTGGCCCTCAATGTGGCGCATCTCCTTGGCGCGCTTGACAGGGTTGACCTTGTCGGCGTGGGCGCTGGCGAAGATGATGTCGAGCTCCTCGAGGGAACGGCCACGGGGTTCGGGGAAGAAGAACCAGACGCAGGGCAGGATGGCCGCGTTGAAGACGGCGAACATGACGTAGGTCTTGTAGCCCAGGTTGGCAAAGGCAGGGGGCGTGATCATGACGATGAGGAAGTTGGAGAGCCAGTTGGAGCAGGTAGACAGGGCGTTGGCTTGGATACGGATGCGCAAGTTGGTGATCTCGGCGGGGTACAGCCAGGTCATTCCAAGCCAGCCTGATCATGTTAGCAAGATTTTCGTGGAGAGAATTATAGAGATACGTACCAATGGCGAAGAAGGTGTTGAAGACGAAGAGGAAGACAGTGGCAGTGATACCATAGCGGTCCTCAAGGATAGGGGCGCCGTTGTCCGCGACACCACCAGTCGAGACAGTGCCACCAAGGATGGCCATGGACGCCATCATACCGAAAGCGCCAAACAGCATGAGGTTGCGGCGACCAGAGCGCTCAATCAGGGGCAGAGCAACCAGCGATGCCAGGAAGTACTCAGTACCGTTGGCGGCAGCTAAGAGACGAGACATGGAGGGACCGAAACCAAGCGAGTTCTCGAACAAGAAAGTGGCGTAGTAGGTGATGAGGTTGATACCGCAGATCTGCTGGAAGAACTGGGCGGCAATTCCGAGCAGGGTACGGCGCAAGTTCTGCGAGGGGCCGTTGGTGAGGAGCTCCTTGTACTGGAAGCCACCACCGCGGGACTGGACCTCGAGAGCCTCCGTAATAGCCTGGATCTCGGTCGTGACCTCGACGTCGTCTACCGGCTTGCCAAGGAGGCGGGCAGTGACGGCGGTGGCCTCGTCCATGCGGCCCTTCATGGCCAGCCAACGGGGAGAGTCGGGCAGGAAGAGCAGACCAGCCATGACGATGATGGTGAAAAAGGACTGGAAGGCGATGGGGAACCTCCAGCGGATGCTGCCCTCGAGGAAGTAGAAGCCGTAGTCAACCCAGTAGGCAATCATGATACCACCGGAGATTAGGGCACCGGAGAGCGTGATCAGGAAACCTCGCTGGTGAGGACGAGCACATTCAGACTGCCAGGTAGGGATAGTCGATGTGACCATGCCATTACCAATACCACCAACAACACGACCGATGATCATGAGGGCGTAGGAGGCGGGGCGGGTGGCGGCCGCTTGGAAAACGGTGCCAATGATCATAATGAGAGAGCCCCAGAAGGTCGAGGACTTACGGCCCCAGGTCTCGCCGTAGAAAAGGATACCAATGGCACCCAGGAAGCATCCAATTTGATAGATGGCGACGGCGGCAGCTTGTGTGTTGGGGTCACCGGTGCACTGGTTCGGGTCAGGAGACCGGCTGCCATCGGCGTTGTTGATCCAGCACAAGTCGTTGGACTCATCGCGAGGGGTCATGAGAGGGAGCTCCTGCTGGAAGGAGTCGAGGGTGAGGAGCGCCGACATAACACCCTGATCGTAGCCAAACATGAGGAAACCGCAGGACGCGATGAAACCAATGGAGTAGTTGAGGGTTTTGCCTTCGAGGAGCTTGCCGCTGACCTTCCACTCGGGAAGATCTCCCAGCTTGGAGAAGAAGCCCAGGATGCCGGTAGGAGGGGGCTGCGGCTCGGGGATGGTCGAGCGGCGGCGAGGCTTCTCGTTGACGGGGGCCTGGACCTCACCCGAGGAGGAGTCGTGGGTGGGCGCGGTAGCATTGTCACCCATCATGGGCTCGGTGTTCTTGGGTTCCGCCATGTTGTATTCCGCAGTCTGGGGGAGCAAGGTGACATGTGGGAGTGGGACGTGCTAGTCGTCCGAGCCCACGGGGAGACGGTCTTATATGTCTGAGCCGTCACAGACTGTGGAGGAACGCGACGAGTCGACGACTAACAGAACTCACATGGGCCGCTTGGCAGTCGTCATGCCATAAAGGCTTTCCCCCTGTTCACGAGCAAGACGAGCACCGACAGGCCCTGCAGGTGTGTGGAGGCCGATCCACAAGCCTTTTTTTTGGGTTGGCCGGGCCGCGTCTGACTGAGTGAGACTAATGTCGTTGGAGGAGTGGTGCTGCAAACAACGCGGCCGAAACGACGGGTTGGGATGCAAATGTCGCATTCTGGGTCCTCGTGCAGCTGATGCAACGCCGTTCCACAGGTTATCTCGCGTTGATGAAGTGGGATGCCGCCCTGGGCTCGTCGAGGCTCCGCGGGCTGTCCACGCTGAGGCTCGCCGCCCATCTCGGCGCAGCAACTCGGTCGCCGTCTTCCAAACTCTGACTCGAAGCTCCAGTCCGTCTCGAGCCTCCCGCTCATGCAGTTTCTTGGCCCGTCGCTACTGTCGCGTCGCACGGGCGTCCAGACTGCCAGAGTCCCATCTTCTTGGTCGCAAAGGTCCACCAAAGTCGCTGCATCGAGCAATCCGATATCGACGTCACGGTTCATCGAGCAACGCGCGCCCGGGTTGCCTGAAGCGGTAAGCCGCAAACGCCTCGAGTCCACAGATTGTCCCACCCTGGCGGCATTTGAAGGAATTCGGCGCGGTGGAAATTTCAATAGCCGCGAAAATCAGCAGCCGATGGTGGCCCGTCAGAGTTTTTTGCCTCTGGCCAACAAGCACCGTGACGTCAGCCTTTTAAGCTTAAACTTGTGCTTCTTTTTAAACTACGGCGGCGAAGGAAGCGACAACTGTAAATCGACGACGCCCATCTGCTACAGAAGGCAAAGGCAGCCGCCGGACACTCGGTTCATGGCCTCGGTATCCCACGACCCGACCGGCCGAGACGACGGGCAAGACGATCGCAGGATTGATTGACCCAGTCATTGTCTCGGCATGCAAGTGATTCAACGTGACCGAGCGTGTTCCGTCATGGCGTTGTGGAACTGCGATGCAGCGCCCGGCCAACACTCGGGACGACCTGATTGCCTGCCTGACTGACTCTCCGACCATCCATCACCTTTTTACCGTCTTATTGGGCCTGCGTGTGATTTATTCTGGGCCTCAGCATCCTTGGCTGTTTGGCGAAGATGAATTTGATTTCTCAGTGTCAAGCTGAGCGCCTAGCGTCACTGACTCGACACTGCGGGTACGCGGTCCTCGGTCCCAGATGCTCTTCCGGGAGGATCACTTCGCGACCGTCGGTGAGGGTGAGGCGGCGAAGGCGGCGCAGGCTCACTGCTTGGCTCGCTCATGCTCGGGTTTCCTTCTGCAAGTCGCCAAAGAATAGTTCGCAGACTCAGCCCGCTCCACGTCTCGCATGGCAGTGGCGCCGCCGGTGGAGGTGGATGAGTGCTCGTGCACCTCGAAGATCTGTTGGCGCCTCTTCCCCAGCTCGCCCGCGTTTCGATGCAACCGCATCGCCTGATATGGCAGACCGAGGCAGCGAGCCTGGAGGAGCCCAGCTTCCCCGGATCAGCACCTCACATTCGCGTGGCCTCTGCTGATCTGACTACCCACGGACTGAGCTAGAAACTGTAGTTTTCCATCAGAAGAGCGCTCGGCGCTGCTTCAGTTGGTTGGCACTTTGACAATGCTCAGGTCTGTTTGAGCCCTGTGTGGAGATGGCGGCTCCTTCGATAAGTGACTGAACAAGGACCATGCTCTTGACATGCCTGTAGCCTCGAACTCCCGGAGCCCAGCCCGGGCCCTCGCCAATTTTCTTCTCGATTGGGCAGTTTCCGAGTCCCGGTGCGGCTGATTTCGTAGACGGCACTTTCCAGCAGCTGCCGCTCGACGACGATACGACAGCCAGGCTGAACGGGATGAGGCGGGTTCGCACCTTCAGACGAGAATGAATTGGGCAACGCAGCAGCTGCCAGATACACTTGCGAAAAGTGACTTATCCTGAGGCGTTCTGCGGTGCTCTCTGCCGCTGTGAGCCAACGGTGAGGCTTGGCATTCGTTGGCGCCTGGACAACTAAGTCCATTCACGTAGAGTATAGACCTGGTGACGCTGCGTTCAAGATGTCGCTTCAAGTAAAGAAGTCCCGATATTCCATGTCCATCACAATCATATGGCGCATGTTGTAGAAGCGCTCGAAGTAGCAACATCTGAATCGACCATTCCATGTTCAGCCCAATGCTACCAGCCGGAGCCTTGCAGTTCCAACATCCAGCTGTGGGCTCGGTTGCAGCACGCCCAGCATTTGATAGAGCTGACGTGATGTTTGTAGACGCTGTGAAAAGTAATATTCGCTTTGGTGTTACCCTAAAATGAAAGGCCGTAGTCAATCTTCAAAGACCCGGCTGGTGTAGTCTAAGCAGTGTTAGAGCTAATGGTGGTTGGTGTAACCATCACTAAGTCACCACATGGAGTTTAGCTTTATAAACCCAAGGAAATATACCTCTTCTTACCAGAAATTTCTTTCTGGAAGAATATTAGTGAACTCTTTTGCCGCTCTCCAGACTCTTCACAATCGGGTTCGGAAGCTGGCCAGGTCCCGGGTAGGCACAGACTCGTCGTTGACGTCATCCCCGGTAATTGCAATCCCCCACCGGCGATCGGCCCGTGACGACATTTCGCAACAATCAGTGTCTTTGACCGCGTCGGTGCCGTCCCGACCCTCATCACCGCAACTTCACGACAAGCCTCAAAGTGCAGGTCCGCTCATGGTTGTGGGATATTTGGCCCGGAAATGGCGTCGCTGGCGGTGGCGCATGGAGCTCTACGCCACGCCCCTCGAGCTGCGATACTCGGTCCGCGTCCTGTCACAGATCCGCCGCCATCCCATCCTCTACCTGTTCGGCCTCTTCCTGCGGTACCCGCGACATTTCCCGTGCGCGCTGCCACCGACTCCGCGCTTCATCATGGCCTATGAGCCGGAGCGCTACATGGACGAGGCCCACCCAGACGTCTACGAGCTGCGGCTTCTCCCCATCTGGAAATGGCGCGACACCATGCAGAGGTCTTTCTACCGGCTCTACGAGGCCTTCTGCGCCTACGACGAGGTTCTCGTCGGCTATGAGACGGAGTACTGGTGGAAGGGCCAGCCGAGCTGGGACCCTGCGCTGCTGAGGGATCCGCGCGAGGACGGCTGCCGGGACACCGAGCAGCTCGCCGTCATGGCTTCACTTGCCGAGGCTGTCGTCGCGTCCTTCAACTGGCGTCTGTCCCTGGGCCTGAGGCGCGGCGGGCCGCCGGTCGAGCAAGACGACTTCACCCCCTTGACCACCCCGGCGTGGACCGAGAACGCTCCGATACTCAAAGAAAGGCTGTTCCTCCACGCCTACGACGACCCCGACGACAAGAGCTCGAGCCCAGACTTCAACAAGAGAAACATACAAGCCTCAACGGCGGCCATGAGAACGGTTTGATTATACCCACACCCACGCGCCGTCCATGCCACGGTATCTCTCGCCCCCGTTTTCCTCGTCCTGCACCATGTGCACGATGCCCTGCGCGCCGTGCACCCGCTCATACTCGGCAGCGGTCTGGGTGATGCCCACGCGAGCTATACCCATGCCCAGCTGGTTCTCGTCCAAGCTCGCGACGTACTCCCAGCTCAGCGGATGGCCGTCGCCCTGGCCCTTGAGGTAGTGGACCAGGGCCACTGCGTCCGAGAGATCTGTCCCGCGCACCCTTGCCGTGTCTGCTTCGGCAACGCGCCTCAGCTTCCGCTCAAGCGCAAAGTCCAAACGTGCCGCGTAGACCACGATGTTGGCGCCTTGGAACGCAATGATGTCCTGCTCGACCGACTTGAGAAACAGCGGCAGCCTGTTGGAGGTCTGTATGAAGATCTTGAGCTCGTCGTTCATCCATTCCTTGGTGAAGCCCTTTCGCCGGCCCACGCTCTGGATCACCCGCAGCACCTCGCTGCGATACTCGACCACGGCATCCACGTTGGGATCGATAAGCACGTCGATGTCCTTTGTGGCGTGTCGGTTTTGAAAGAAGGCTGTCGCGAGCATGCCGCCCATGGTGACGAAGCGGATGGGCGCCACGCTCATCAGCAGGCTGGACTCCGCGATGGCCGCGTCGAGCTCGGCGAGACCTACGTGGTCAGTCGCTGTCTGTTACTGCTGCGTGCTGGGTTGAAGCCTGCTCACCGCTGTCGATGTCATTCTTGGTCATCAGCTTCCCCTGGCGAGTTGATTTCATGGTTGATGGTCACGGAGTGCGAGGCATTGCTAGCTTTTCTTCTGATGTTGATCGCCAAAACTCTGGCGGTTGAAATGCGCGACGACAACGCCACAGTCGCCCGATCGAGGAGAGCGCACTGCTATATGACTGGCACCTTGGGCCGCCCATGCATGTGTGTCGAGAAGACTCAGATGCAGTGTCACCTCTTGCTGGAGCGCGGCTTGATGGATTCGCCACCGGAGCGCCCTCCGTCCGACGGGGTGACTGGATACCCCGTGCTTCTGTATGGGGCGCTGGACGCAGTCGGGACAGGGAACGAGAAGTCATTCACTGGTCGATGACAAGTTGTCTCTTCGAAGATGGCTGGGAAGGCAGCCGAGTTATGGAAGATGTCGAGACGGTCTAGACTCTGGGAATTCCGCTGCAAGTGGACACAATCGGCATGTAAAATGACTCTGACTACCACAAATGATACCCCAATTCGACCACGCGCAACACGGCTAATTTTTGAGCCCCTCATCGTCCTCAGCCGCGACCGCCCTTACGTAAGCAGTATCGGACACGTCTCCCATCACCGTCAGCCCAGCCAAACTTGCATTCGCTGTATAGCGCAGCTTCATTTATACGACCAAGTAGCATTGCAACACTCCAATATTGTCGATACCACCAGTACAGACTGTTTAGACCATCACATGCACGCCTTGCGAAGAGCAGACGCGACGATGACCATCTCCATTGGAAGGGCCGACTGAGTCGATGGCCATCTCATCGCTGTTTGAAGGACGAGAAGCACTCGTCGTGCGATCTCTCGCTCTGAGAAAGCTCATATCGGAATCGACCGTGCACTCTGCTGCTGCTCATAAGTTCAACACGGACACCGTGATGGATGACGGGGGATGGGACAAGCGCTCAGCTGATTCGGGAGGACTCAGGCCAGCTCCGAGTAGTGATGCGTGACCTCCGGCTTTTACGCCACCCGACATCTCGGGCGTTTGTTTCATGCGCAGAAGGCAGTCTGCCTTGCTATGCACGGCTGCCTTTCAAAGCCGCCTGGCGCGCCCTATGTGAGGACTGAGGTACCTCACACGGCGCTCGCACTCGTAGATCCCGCAAGACCACGGTGAAGATTTCCTGGGCAGGCTGTCAGCTCTGATCCCGCGCTCTCAGCAGATACAAGGGACCCCCAAGTGGATGTGAGAACTACTGATATTTTGACCAGAAGAATTATAATTTCTCTCAAGATGAAAATCTGAGTCTTCATGGGCTAGAAGATGAACAGCACCGCGTCACAGTATCAATGGTCTTGAGAGACTTCGACGGGTCTGTGCTTGTGTCCCAGCCATCTTACACCCCGTCAAGTGGAAACGACATTCACAGAAACTTTGAATCGCAAAGAACCCTCTCTGATCAGTATCTGAGGGATGGGGAGAGGCTTACGGTTGCTGCATCTTCGATGCGGTCGGCATTGTTCACCTGCTGGTTTATCGCCTGGAAAGTTGTCGAAATTGACGCCGACAACCACAGGGAGATTTTTGCCAGCATCTGCTAGCTTATTTTATCAGGTCAAACAATCAATCCTTAAGTAAGGCCCGCCTGCGATTGGTTGATCAGCTACAGACAGGCCTCCACGCTAAGCCTTTTGAGGAAACCCCTTTCTGGGGTTGGAGAAGTCGAACGCGATGCTGTCTCAGCGCGTCCAGCTCACACTTGCTGTCGACATTGCGCGATTCTCATCGCAAAGCCGCACAGCGGCGTTCCACTCCTTCTAACTCAAGGCGAGTCAATCCCGTGACTGGCTCTGCTCCGCGATATGATCTGGCCCACCCTCCTGCTCGCGTCGCTGGTATGCGCAGCGCCCAAGAACAAGGAGGACGAGGACGACAAGGACAGTGGCACCGTCTGGGTGACGCCGCACGACAGCTACTCTTCCTCGGTCGGCGTTTTGGGATGCAAGATTGACACTGACCGTGTGGCCTATTGGCCGGCCTCCGTCGACTGCACCAACATCTGCGTTTCGCTCAGCTACGAGGGCCGCGACGTGAAGCTGCTGCGCATCGACCAGTCTCAAGGCGCCCACGACGTTAGCTACGATGCCTGGAACTATCTGTACACCGGGAAATCCGCTACCGAAAAGCCTACCGCCGGCGGCGCCGTGGAAATGCAGTTCAAGAACCTCAAGCCCTCAGAGTGTAAGAGTCTCATCAAGACCAAAGGCAAGAAACTGCCCTTGAGCGCGCCCAACAGCATGAATTTTCTGGCGAGTTGCCTGGAGGACGAGGACAGCTGGGTCGGGAACAACTACGTTCTCTTCAATATTGCTGACGCGATATGCTCGATGGGCCGTGATGAGGAGTGCGAGCTTGACTGGCCGGACGCAAACCAGGCAAAGTGCCCACACACGCTGGGCGATCAGGCGAAGTTGGAGGATGCGCCGGTCTACAACATCAGATACCCGAGCGGCGAGAAGGTGCTTGCCTCGACGGGCGAGGTGGAAGATGCTGGGCGGGTCTTAGGCCCTTCGTGGGTGCTCGTGGCTGGACTGATTATGCTGGCGTATTGTTGGAGCGTTTGAGTGATTCTGAATGATACCCTTTTGATTTGTTTCGGCACTTGCCTTTCCCTGTGGCCCAGGAGGATCCCGGACGGAGGATTCCGGCTCATCCGGCCAGCGGCTTAGTCTTGCAATGTCCGGAGTTGCCGGGGCGCCTGGAGAGCAACCTCATCTTGCAATGATCGATAAAGAGTCTATGAGCTGTTCCTGAAAACGAGGAGTCTGCGTGAGGCCTTGCCCGCCCCGTGAGAGAAGTGCGCTTGACGATGCAAGGCTGACCGTTAGGGGTGACAGCAGGCGGCAGCTGGGTGAAACATAATCCTTCGAAACACTAGCCGCCCAAAGAAACGTAGCGCTTCACTACCTAGACCAGACTGCGACGTTGCTGGCGTAATTGCGCTTGGCCGCAACTAGCATAGATCGCCCAGACCTGCCAAGCTAGGACGAGACGGCTGACCTACCGGTCACATTGGGCCGGGATATCCATACCACGGCATTGAAGCATGACACCGCGGGGAAGCTCGAAATGTGAATCAGACACAGCCATGAATTACGTTGGCTTCCTCTTTAGTGCCATTGCACGGCCCCCTGAAAGCTATAAGATGAATGAGTCCCCGGGGGCCACGCACTCACCTTGCTTTGCATCACCGACCGCAGTCTTGCAATTTCCCTCATTTCAATTCAACGAAGGATTTCGCCAGCTCTCGGAACCTATCTTCGCTCCTGGAGAACCGTTGGCACGATGCGCGCCGAATCCCTGATGCTCGGCGCAGCCACCTCGGTGGCTGCCGCGCCGGCCTATGTCATGTACTTTGACCAGTAAGCCCTCTCTCCCCCCTTTTCGAGGCTCCCCTGACCCCTAAGGTGGCACACCGCAAATCTTCCAGACAAGGCCACCACAGCTGGCGTCAATTACGTCGTGACCGCTTTTGCTACGTCTGATACCTTCAACTCCGGATCTTCGTACGAGCCGTTCATGCCCCTCGATCAGGTCCGCGCGCTCTTCGACGAGGGCACCAAGGTCTGCATGGCCATAGGCGGCTGGGGAGATACAGCTGGCTTTGGTGTCGGTTCGGCGTCTGAGCAAACGCGCAAGACGTATGCCGAGAACGTTGCAGCCGCCGTGGAGAGGCTCGGCTACGACTGCGTCGGTGAGTGTCACAAATGGGAGCACGACTCGAGAAAGTGCTGATGATGATTAGATGTCGACTGGGAATATCCAGGAGGCAACGGAGAGGACTACAAACAGGTGCCCAACGATCAGAAGGTGCAAGAGATTGAGAACTTCCCGAAGCTGCTCCAGGAAATCAAAACGGCCATTGGCGACAAGGAGCTGTCGATTGCCGTTCCTGGAAAGGAAGGGGACATGATTGCTTACACTGCCGAGCAAGTCCCGAAGATCAATGAGATTGTCGACCACGTCAATGTAAGTGATGTGTAACTAAAACAATTTGACTCATACTGACGGGATAGGTCATGACATACGACTTGATGAACCGTCGTGACACCGAGGCCCACCATCACTCTTCTATCTCCGGGTCCCTCAACTCAATCGACATCTATCTCGAGCGCGGCTTCACCGCGAGCAAGATGAACCTCGGCTTCGCCTTCTACGCCAAGTACTTCCAGACGGCGGAGGGTGTCCAGTGCGACGCGCCCATCGGCTGCAAGACTGCCGTGTTGGAGGCACCCGACGGCTCCGACACGGGACTGTCTGCGGCCGTGACCTTTGAGAAGGCGAGCTACAACGACGCCGAGTTTGTCCGCGTGCTGGAGAACGGCAAGATCGACGAGCTGAACGGCGGCGCCTGGTACTGGGATGCGCAGACGAGCAGGTACTGGACCTGGGATACGCCTGAGTTGATTGCCAGAAAGTTTGAGGAAATTGTCAAGGCGAAGGGCCTGGGCGGCGTTTTTGCTTGGAGCCTGGCCCAGGACAGCTATGATTGGAGTAGGTTCAAGGCTATGCAGGAGGGTGTTCAGGGGATGCAATGAGCGAAGCTGCCACGGCCCCTGTGAATTGAGGCTGAAACTGCGGTTGGACAAGACTTTAGATGTGGACTTTATATACCCATTCATTCAATGTGGTCGAACCCAGACTTTGTGAGGGCATCCCTTATTATAATAACGAGCGAACACTGCGGCTGTCCGTTTTGAGGGCTGCAGCTCCCCAAACTGTTTTGTATTGACGTACTCAGAATGCAATCGAGGTCTCCGTAGATGTTCACTTCCCCAAGCCCCCATCCCCGACTCTATACCCTTGCTGCTGCACTTACGCATGCTATTCGCAACCTATGGTGTTTGGGCTGAACAACTCTCGATACTAGCCCCCATGAAGCTTCTTGTTATTCTTAGACAAAGAAATGACCAATGCTCAATTTCTATTCGAGGCTTCAAAATTTGGTTGTGGCTCTCAAGTCCTCGGTTAAACAGGCGACAAAATGAAGTCTCATAGAGTTGGCTCCTGAGTCACGTTTATGGAGACACTATTCTGTCACCCTGCGGTTTTGACGGGCGAACCATCCTCTTCCGCAACTCTACCGGGCCGACCTCGTCTCACCATCCTCGCGACCTCATTTATTGATCACACGGAGATGACATGAGCGCGTCAAATTCCAGGACGCGCCAGCGCAACGGCCGCCTCGCCGCCTGCGTGCCGTGCCGCTCACGCAAAGTCGCGTGCGACCACTCGCGGCCCGTCTGCAATCGCTGCCGCAGGAGGAAGCAGGACAATGTCTGTCGGTACCCGGAGACTCCGCTGTCACCCGCGCCACCGTCAAGGTCGGAGTCAGTGTCGGAGCGCATCACCGAGGAGAGTTTTGCGCACTCTCCTGAGCCCAGCGCTCCGGTCAACGCGATTCCTGGATACTATGGATTTTCCAGCCATAGCGATGTGTTTGGCGCGACGGAGTCATATCTTGCGCTTCTAGGAGACCAAGGTGTTGAGAAACCAGTCATCCGACGCGGCAAGGCGTGCTCGTTCCGGGATCTCCCCCTACCGCTGCGCGATACCGCGTTGCTCACGCTTCGATGTCTCCCGGGCCAGGCTGATGAGCAGATCCGGTTTCACGAAAGCCCTAACGAGCCTAAGGGATGGACGTACTTGGCTGTTGACCGCATCATTGAATCCCTCCAAACGACATTCAAGGCGTTGATGGACAAAGGCGAGTCTGGGCTGGAGATGATGGCCGACATCCTGTCGCGTAACAGCACCAAGCCGATTCGCGATGACATATCTGATCCGAATCAGTGGATCGGACAGATCTGTGGGCGCAACCTTCGATGGGAATCAATCGGTCTACTGTGGATACATTCGGTCAGAGTCTCGGACGTGCTGGATTCTCTGCGTAGCAGAAACGTCGAATGGATCAAGGGCCCTTCTTTCGCCTTGGAGCCAGCAGCCCAACATCTCGTGCACTGCATAGAGCTTGCGAGACACTTGAATGATGGAAACGATCTTCTGGTCGACTTGTGTAAGAGGCGGTCCACCTTGGAGTCGATGGTGGACGGGGATGGCTGTAAGTGTAATGAAGTATCTCCGAATTGCGCTAATCCTCATAGCAATGTCTACCTACTGGTCTCACGGCGTAACCGTGGCCATGTTCACCTACATGGGTCTGCATGACATTCACGACCCTCCGGACTACAAGCCAACATTGGCTTCGGAGTACAGGCGGCGCATCATTTCTCAGATCTTCTCTTCAGACAAGCTTGCTGTCACGTTCACTGGGCGACCCCCAATGCTCAGCAGGCGTTACTGCTACACACCCCTGCCACTGGACCTGGCAGACGAGGATCTGAGTGCGGACGAGGCGACTCTTATGCGCGCTGTCAATAGCCTGGATCCGCAGGGCTGGAACACAAAGGGTGAAGTCTATTCGGCGACCGTCATGAGGGCCAGGTCGTTGCTTGCGAACATCCGGGACGAGCTTATCGAGCTGGGCTTGGGCCGCGGCATCATTGTGACAGCCCAGCACCTGATGGACATTAAGGTACGGGCGAGAGCTATCCTACCCTCGTTGCCCATCAGCCTCATCTACCGCCCAGGAAATTTCGAAGATCCGCAGATGGACACAGCGAGGCTTTATATTCAAATCGTCGTGTACCTCGATTACTTGCAAAACCTGTTTTTCACTGAGAGGTTGCTCTTGCGGCATGGTCAGGTGGACGAGGGCGACCTGCTCGTGACTAGCTTCGAGCTTGTTAGTCTGACGATTAGGTTGTGGACGAATAAGGATCGCTTTTCGGAACCAACGATGGTGCGCAACTTTGAATGGCTAGTATGTCCCCCTCTCAACAACATTCCGTCTCAAGCCAAGATCGCGGTAGGGTGAATATCTCGCTGACATTTCTAGCTCATGGCTTACGGTGCTCCCGGCGGTGGTATTCTCTGCCAGGAGATCCTCGAACCAACCTTCGGCGGCAGCCATCCCAAGGATGTGAAGCTCACTCGGTCGGCTATCATACAGCAGCTGAGCCTGCTCGTCGGGTTCTTAGACTGGGTGCGTCCGAACCAGCCTAACGGCGAGCTGTGCGCCGACGCCAAGGCAATCATTCAACGAGTGCTGGACCACCACCTGAACGGGCCCGCGCAAGGGGAAGCTCTCGGTGCTATGAATTGGGGCGTCATGGCGCAGCCAGACTTCAACTTCGACTTGCTTGATACCTTTGACTGGCTCAGAGACGGGCAATGAACCGACATCGTTGGACGCTAGTGGGTAAAGCGTCCTCGGTCTCATCGAATCAGGACTTCGAGCTTGGTCGAGCAAAATAGGGAGAAGGCGAGAATAAAAGCCCCAATGCCAAATCCGCCCTGGACATCGTCGAGGACCACCGTCCAGGTCACCGCTGCGACCAGGGACAGCACAAAACCAATGAATGCACACGCGAAAACAGCCTTTCCTTCAACACCTTCCATGAAGTTGATTCCCCAACCGGCCGAGGACCCTTTGATCGGACAAGGCTGAAGCCTTTGCTTGCGCTTCATGGGGATCTTCCTGACAAGAATGGGCAGGACGGGGGCATGATCTGGATTTTCAAGCAGGTGCATCAGCATGTTCGGGCCGATCGGCGGATCTGTGTCCGGCAACTCAAAATCATACTCGTGCCTCGCTTCAAATGATGGCATGGATGGCATCGCCCTGATATCAACGAGACTGTCGTGGTAGAGCTCGAACTGCAACGATCAGCTGCGTTGCCAACGAGCATGAGGGTCACAAACCTGGCAGAAGTCCAGCTGTTTGACTCTCCTTAACCATCTCCAGTGCTTACCCACTCTATGCTTCAAATACGCCTTTCTCAGCAGCTTGAAGAAGTCGCGATCAGAGTGTATGCGACAGACGTCTGGTTGTTGCAACTTCAAACCCCATTTCAAGAACGGAATGCACAGCAATAAGAATCTGTGCGTCTCCTCGCCTCCCGGAAGCGCATTCCGTATAGAGCACTTCGTCAAATCTGGTCCATTGGTGTCTCGGTGATGGCGAGGCAGCCCCTTTGAGCGGAATCGACCTAGAAGGTTGCTTCTCTGCTTTTCGACCGATTGCTTTGTGGAGGAGCCGTCTTGCGCCGCCTCCGGGTCTGGAGATGCTGTCGCCGTTGTGCTCACCGGGAGCTTTTGCCTTTCAAGCCATTCGATGAGCACAAGTAAGAAAACGAGCGCCCACCCCGTCACCGACACCCAGTACAGAGCCCATGGACTTGCGAACCCTGACTTTTGTCTGTCCTCCGGCTTCACGTGGACGATCTCCCAGGTGAACATGCCGGATGACATCAGAGCCGAAACGAAGCTTGCTGGTAAAAAGAGCGTCATAACCAAAGTCAAGAGCTTGGCTCGAGGAAAACCATCAGGCCTCGTGGCCGGTGTCGCTAAGTACGATAGGAGGAAATCTTGTAGATCATTCAGAGCACCCGGTCGAAGCTCCCGAAAATCATCATGAAGCCTACGGCCGCAACTCTGCACTTTCGTTAGATAGCTTTGGACTCGAAATGGTGGTGAACCTACGCAAGTCCACCAGAGTCGTCTCCGACCCTTGGGTGGACAGATGTATTTCCCATTCAGGTCGTTAATGACATTGACGCATCTCAAATAATCGTCGTAGAGCCATTTGTACTGGTCAGGTAGCCAATTAGTCGACTGTGCTCCTGACTTATCGACAAATTCCCGGATGCTACCATGGAAGGATTCGAATGCCGGCCCTGAGAACAAAAACTCCGTGAGGTCATCGTACAAGATATCGATTTCCTCGTTGTCACCATCATTCTCATTCTCAACTAGTGCCTTTTTAACTTGATGCACAAATGAAGCCTGATCCTTCTGACAAACTTCGTCCAATTCTGCAGAGTGGCACTCCGCGATCCGTCGAGCAATGTCCTGTCGACACTGACGGACATATCTCGAGGCTTGAAAATGCTCGACCGTTTCACTCCTGGACTTGAGGTCATGAGAAAAGCGCCTCAGGAACCTTGAGATGATCTGCTCTGCGTCTTCTTGGGTCTTTGAAATCCTCACGACCTGCGGAAATAGGTGTTCGAGATGTGGTTCTGTCAGAAGATCCCGGAATAATCGCTCGACTGGTTTGTCTCCGGCTTCGCTCGGAATACTGAGACTAGTCGAAGCACTGGAGCGGACGCTGAACAACGATGCGGCATCCGAGGTCGCTTCCTCTCCCTCGTCAATTGGAGGCGACTTGGATTGGAAATCTCCGCCATGCGAGGGACAAGCGTACCCTACTGCAATCTCACGGGACGTAGCCGTATGTCCTCGCCTTCCATAACTTGCGCATTTATCCACGGCGTGGAGGTAGTACAGACAACGGCAAGCGCTGTAGCGCTCAATTAACTGGTAACACATTGGGAATCTGGGAATTCCGGAGGTCGATGGTTACCGCGGGGAGCGACGAGGTCACCTTATACGCACGCAATGTGCGCATTATCCCTGCTGCATCTGCATTTGCGCGCTGAGCCCCTCCACAGCCCCTTCATGAGGGCTGTGACTCCTCAATCGCTCAGAATCACGAACTCTATTCGTCTGAGCCCCTGCTTCTGAGACCGGTGGACTGATGCAGAAGGCTGCCACTGTGAGCCCGTAGCTTACTTATCCACCTCCTTCAACTTTTCTTTTCTTCGCACACTTCTCAAACTTGCGTTGAGAGATAGTTCCAAGGTAGCGAGTGGATCAAGTTCAACAGGATCAGGATAGGTAGTCCGGCATTGTAATATTCATCGCAGTATCAACTATAGCTATTGAAGTTCATCACGAGGGCAAGTTCCGCGCGGATCAGTGCATATATCGGAAGGTGACGGCGCGATCCCCCTTAAATGACAGCTCTTCCGGCGACATATCGCTGCCGTCACTGTCTGCCAGCTTCTTCTCCCGGCTCTTGTTGATACGAGAATATGAGAAGATGAGGATGGTAGAAGCAATCAACCCTAACCCAATGAAAGTCAATTCAAGTGCATGGCCCAGGATGTAGCGTGGAGCATCCTCGCCGCGATAGAAGTTGGACGCCATCGCCTGCAACGGTCAGTCTTAGTCTGGTTTGTTGGGCCGCATTACTTACACCGCCGAGGTTACCGACTCCGATCTGGATAGCCATACCAGCGCTTCGCTTGTAGCTGCCAGCCAAGTTGTTCGATAGCCACGTGATGACGCCCGGGAAGGCCGGGTAGATGGCGCACGCTGCAATGAAAACACCGGCATACACGAGGCCAGGTACTGACTTCGGCGCCGAAATGCACATGATGAAGCCCACGGCCATGATGCATAGGCAGACGACGATGAAGGGGCTGCGACGTCCCACCCGGTCAGACGCCCACGCTACGACCACGGCCAGAATGGCGGCAGTGATGTAGATTGGCACGGTGAGCAGCTGAGCCGTGCTCGATGTGTAACCCAAGTTTCGAATAATGGTTGGGAGGAACAAGCTGATGCCGTACAGGGGACATACAATCTGTGAGGTCAGAAAAAGCCTTTAGGGAACGGCAAGAGACTTACACCCCAATACACGAAAATATTGACCCAGATCTGCCAGTCGCGGAATGCCTGCCAGACGTAGGCCCACTGGAACTCCTCCGCCTGGGCCACTTGCACGTTACGATCGGTACGTGACTTGTCGAACTGCCCTTGATATTTGAGGCGGTAGACCACGAAATCCTTTTCCTCCTGCGTCAGGAAGCTGGCCGTCTCGGGGAAGTCAAACAGCAGCATGAAGGCAGCAAACGCGACGAGGACCGTGACGATGCCTTCGAGGATGAAGATCCAGCGCCAGCCCTCGAGACCTCCCACGCCATCCATCTTGGCAATTCCGTACGCCAGGAGGCCGCTGAAGGCTCCGGCGATGGAGGCGGCCGAGAAGAACATTGCTTGACGCAATTGGATTTCATGTCGGCAGTACCACATAGTCAAATAGTACTGTACGGTCAGTCTGGTTCATGTTGAGTGGCAGGGGAAACGCACGGCAACGCCTGGGAAGAGACCGGCCTCCGTCACGCCAAGAAAGATTCGAGTGATTAGCAACCCATGGTAATCTTGAACAATTCCCATCAACGTCATCACTATACCCCAGGCAACCATGATCGTCGGAAGCCATCGGCTGGGGCGCAGCTTCTTGAGGACCAGATTGCTGGGTACCTCAAAAGCTGCGTATGTGAAGAAGAAAACGGTAAGACACCAGTTGTACTGGTCATCCGACATGTTCAGGTCCTCCTGTAAGCCCTCGATCTTGGCGTTGCCAATGTTGCCCCGGTCGAGGAACGAGAGGAGATAAAGAAGTGCCAGCATTGGGATCAAACGGATATCCATCTGTTGTTCGTTAGCGTAGGCTCAGGCAGAGAGCGCATCATGCGGACCTTTCGCAGGATCTTCTTCTCGTCGAGGTGTGCAAACGATGCCAGCGTCACCTCTGGCGCGACGCCGTCTGTCTTGCCGGCCATGACGCCGTTGTGTCCATTCTCCGCCTCGGACAGGTTGGCCTTCTCAGAGGCAAGCGGCGCGTTGTTGGTCTCCATCGTGAGCGAGGCGCGTATGCTGGATGAGAGAGAGAAGCTTTGGCGCCAACGGGGAGAAAGAGGAGGTTGATTTATAGAGGAGCCTACCTGATGGGACACTGCTGAGGAGATTGGCCAACCCCGCGTGCAACTCCACAGGGGGGAAAATGGGCGGCGCCGTGACGCCACTAGTGATGGCCCTACCCCAAGCCACTGGGGCTCTTGGAGGACCTGAGCGCTGATTTCGGGTTGCCGACTGGGAAGAACTCGGCAAGCTGTGCGGATCATGTTCTGGAATCCGGGGAGACCAACCCGTCATCATCGTGTCATTGGACACGTTTGAGCCCACGTTGGGGTAAATATGGAGACGCGGCACATGGTCGGATCCGACATGGGGTGCTGGAATTGCGGAGTTGGGGAGGCTGAGGTCAAGGGATCTCGGATCCGATGACTCACAGCTCAACGCGAGAAATGATGGCTTGGAAAACGCTCGTCTGATGATCATGAATCGTTGTACATCTAGAGCGGATCCGTGGATCACAAACCGTTGTCTATAGTCTACGTACTACTTGTATCGGCTCAGCTAGGCGTTCCTCTCCTAGCCTCCTTTCCGCTCTATCGACTTCACTTTCGAAGCTCCCACTCGGCAGCAGCGAGCAAGAAGGCGCCACCTCCGCGGTTGTCGTTGATGATCCTGGGAACCCCAATATAGTACTGTCGCGGTCAGTCTCGTTCTCACACTCAAGGGCAAAACTGACCTCGTATGTGCCGTTGCTGCTCAGCGAACCGACCTGCACGGTCTCAATGAAGTTAAGCGTGCCGTCGTCATTCTCCGTCACGAAGTCCTTGATCATGCTTCGGAACGCACTGTCGGCTAGCTGACCATACTCAGTCTCATTGAGCAACCCAGTCCTTAAGCCGTTGAGGAGCCCAAAGACAAACATTGCGTGAGCACTGCTCTCGATATAGTTACCTTCCTGGCCGGGGTATGGCTCGCTCATAATCAGCCACCACCCACCGTCGCGCTCATCGGCCCATTTCAGACCCTGAGCTAATGTGATAAAGTACTCGACGAGACGGCTGTAGCCATCGTGGTCTTCGGGGAATGTCTGGAGCACCTCAGCCAGGGACATGAAGTACCAGCCCATGGCACGACCCCAGACCAGCGGCGCGGCTCCAGTTTCAGGATCAGCCCAAACAGCGTCCTTGCCGTGGTCGTAGCCGTGCACGAGAAGATTGGTCGTGTGGTTGCGCGTTCGCTCCTCGATGAGGTCGTACTGCAGGATGATATCGTCCCACGCTGTCGTGTTGTCGGCATCGAACTCCCTTGTCCACGCCGAGTAGAACGTGTCAGCCATGAAGATACCATCCAGCCACATCTGGTTCGGGTAGGTGGGATCTCTGTGCCAGAAGCCACCGCCTGCGTTGCGAGGGTGGCGGTTCAACTGCTCCCGAATGATCTTGGCGGCAGACGCGTACTTCTCTTCGCCGCTCTGCTGGTACCACCAAAGAAGATTGTTGCCGATGCGGTACTCATCCAGGGAGTAAAAGTCCAGTTCCCAGTCGATAATGTTGCCGGCTTCGGTAATGACTCCATCGTCGATCTGGTTCTGGTACCAATCGCGAACGGTTTCGTTGGGCTTGGCGGCGAGGCCAGCTTCAATGCCGCTGTAGAGCGTTGCTTCACCGTAGTGGAAGCCCTCTCTCACGCCGCGGCGGATATACGAGTCTGTCATGCGGACGAGCCATGACGGGCATGCGGGCGCGGCGAGTGCCCCAGCAGCGAAAAGGAGGAACTTGACCATTTTAAGGTCTTACTATTAGATGCTGATGCGCTACAGCTCTCAAATGTAAGCTTTTATAACCGTCGGACTCGTGCGTGGTCTAGTTATTTCTACCGAGGGGTCCTCGCCCCAATTGTGCCGATTGGCGGGTTTCATATTCTCCTGGGTAGCATTCGGGGGACCAGGTCAATGCAGACAAAGTAAATTGCCGGAATTACCCCCAATTGGAAATGAAATTGTTCAATCAAGAGCTACCTCTGTTCATCGCATCCCCCACACAGAGGGGAAACCCCTGGTTAGATTGACAAGCTCCTCGCGGGGTTCTGTCGGTAACTTCGGGAGCAGCTATCCCATCATCGGGGGCCACGCGTCCAACATAGATTGCAGAGTGATGCTTGCAGAGATGGTGAGTGGGAAGAACTCATAAAATCTCGAATGTACATTGTGATAGTCCTGACTGCTCCCTGCACAGCGTTTAGGGGGACAAGAAGATCGAATCAAGTGCAGATGAACCTCATAATCTCAATTTGACCATGGCAACATCCATCAATACGCACGCCAAGGGTCTCGGCCTTGATTCTATCCATCGAATTCGGGTTCCAACGCGAGACAACGTATGCCACTCGGACAGTCAACTTCGCTGCACATCAAGACTGCGAAAGACCAGGCGGCGGAAAAGTGCGCATGGTCGCGTTGACCAGATCAGTCGGCCCGCTGCAGAACATGATTTGAGGGCTGTGGCCTCTTACCCTTTGCGTACAAATGTAGTCGACACATGCCCGCACTGCTAGCTCGAAAAGCTCCGTGAACTCTGGGTGACTTCGAATGCACCAACCGATGATGACTCCGTCCCACACAGCCCCTGATAAAATCCTGGTGAGTTGTTCTATGCTTCTCGCGTTGCCATCGACTGGGAGATTGAACCCAGTATTTTCGAATCGAGACTTCGTTGAAGGCGAAACGTCACTGGAAGCCCAAGCCTGGTCGAGGACGTGATCGACGTCGTGACCGACAAGGTGTCGGGCAATCGAAATTGTCAGAATTGACTTGGTTGAATGAGACGACATTTTGGAACTTTGAAAGAAACTGGATTCGAATGCTTTGGAAATGAGCCAGACAGTATATAAACCCCCCTATAACGTTGATGATTGTCATCAATCTTTGCTGACAGATACCAAACGTGGTAACGTTGATTACCTCGCCCCATGGCTTCAGCACAAACCAGGGTAAAACAGTGCCATGATCAGATTCTGGACATGGAGAACTCGCAAAGTAACGGCAATAGGTGATTCACGCCAAAGCCCATTTCGATGGAGGCGCGTCACCTCATAGAAACCTCCTACACTAACGAACTATCTTTCGAAATAGCAGATCAAGTATGCACCCTAAGAAAGATAATAAAGTAGATTGAAAGCGGTGACGAGCTGAAGTCTTCCACGGTCCATCATGAGCTATCTCATTTTTCTCCTCTGAAAGAACCTACAAATCCAAACGCCCAGTGTGGTGACACATCTGAAACCCCTCTCAGAGCTGCAGCAGGGCAAACGAAGGCTCAAAGCTGACCCTGTATACATTTCAGAGAAGACACATCAGTTTGAGTGTTATCTGACGATAGGCGGTACACTTTGACAGATACACGAGACAAAAGTCACAATGTCGGTGTAACGTTGCGTCTTGCGACGTAAAGCTCTGACCCATACTTGTGTGAGGCCATTGCGAGCTAGTTTCTTATTCACATTGTGAAACTGAGCCAATTAAGAACTCATCGCGGAAATTGTGGCTCTGTTTGACGGCGTTGGCTATACACCGAGGAAACCTTCGACATGCTAGGATGAAAACCTCTTGGAGTCGCCTCGAACCATGGTCAGCTGCCACCTAATTCCAGTTTCGGAGACAATGAAATCAGGCCATATACAACGAGCAGTCGGAAACAGAGCCCAAAGGCCGACGCAACCACAAGGCTGCAAATATTACCACGGCAGCTTGTTTTGACCTTCGACAATCTCGCCAGATTTGACAGTAGCACCGTGGAAACGAGCGCCTACACCGATGGCCGCCTGCAACTTTTCGTACACCGGCCAAGGATTCAACCCAGTAGGCGGGTTGCGATGGTCCCTCAGAAGCTCTCCCATCACGGCGAACGGTGACACAACCTGAACGCCAGCATCCCGCATCCGATCATTAGCATTGTCTCGAATAATGGAATTGACGGTTCCGGATGCCTCATGGTTGGCCCAGACCGAGTAGCCGGCTTCGCGCATCGATAGAGCTGCAAAGGCGGTGCCTGGTCGTCCTGTTTAGCATTCTCGAAGGAGCGTGGTATAACTGCATCAGCGTCTACTTACAAACATCGGTCTGGATTCCAGCAATGATGACTTGGGTGCGATTGAAACCGGCGAGGGTGTCGGCAAACTCTGGACTGTCCATGGCGTTGACTTCGCCCTTGCGCTGTATCACGGGGGCATCTGGGAACATCTCGACGACATCCTTGAACAATGGACCGTTGGGGCCTAGGGGTCACGATATTAGTCCATGCGCTGAATTCATCGATCCAAGAGCGCACCAGTCTCAACAGAAGTGGTGAGAATCACAGGCAGCTCGAATGCCTTAGCAATCTCTGCATGGACTTGTAGCTGCTGGAGGAAGTAGTTGGGCTCGTAATCGTGGACCGTCTGGAAAAGACCGACTTGGTGGTCGATAATAGCTAGAACCTGGGTATCTCAGTCTAGGTCGGTGATGGGGAGAAACTCTCGCTAGTACTCACAGCCTTGTCCCTGTCGAGCCTCTCGTATGTGTAGGAGCCGCCGGCAATGGCGGACGCGGCTAGGGCGATCGCACTGCACGCAACACTGACGAAAAGGACCATTTTGAAGTGATTTTGGTTAAATCAAACCAACTTGAGTTATCTTTTTCGTTAGGATTGGATTTTCTTTGGGACGTTTGCTGCTAGCATGTCCATCGTTCCGAGGCGGCATCGAACACGTTATATACTCGCCTGCCGACCCTGCGGGTGCTAGAAGAGCATTCATTGTGTCGTTGAGTGAGCCTACCACTTTTTGAACAACACCGAAATGCCTCACAATATCAGATTCAACTTTTCCGGCGTTGATCAACTTTAGGTTTGACGGAGCGCTTCGAAGGGTGGCCCTGCATATAGCGGTCGATGCAACCGCAAAGGGCATCTGATGACTGCACCTGCCTTCATGAAATAAGACTCTTATCATGCAACATTCTCTGCAACACGAGAAGCATAATTGCGGTGATAGGCTTTGTGCGACATTGGTCCACATCGCGACGCAACATAATCGAAATATTCAGTAACACTGCGTATGCCGAGGCTGCGGCCTGGAACACAGTCGTTGCTGCGGGTATTGCGGTCCGCCATTTGGTCGTACTGTGGACATGCATAAGGGGATTCAAGAGCTTGCTGATCATTTGACAAATGCTCATCATGCGAGAAATTACCGTGCCACGATTGCAGCTCATGCCCGTCGCTCATGAGCTTTTGAAGTGGTATTTGCGGTAATGTCCAGCAGGGTTCGAGTCAATACGATGTCTGACTCTGGACAACAGACGGTCCCGCAAGACTGGTATGATATGACAGGCAGAAAACAGTGCTGCACAATGTATGTATAGAGCATCCTTGTAAGATCACTCGGATTAGTCCTATCAACGTTCGTTTTGTAAGTGTGCAGTAGGGGCCGGCATCCTCAGCGTCTTTGTCTCACGAAGAACCTTTCCCCAACATTTCCACTAAGCAATCCATTCAAAAGATAAAAAAAAGAACTGAACATAGTTGGCCGTGAACTTATGCCTGGAAGGCCCGTAGGGCAGCTGTGGTGGTTCTTCTCGGTAGCTTTGGCGTATTTGCAACGGCTTCAATTGGCCCTCGAGCTCACACTGACAACCTGCACTCCGAGGGCCGATCTTCAACCAAGGTCCCCACGACAAAGGTCGGCCGTGGTCAGATATGACACCAGCACCAGCCTTCTCGAATACGAGAGCGTTACAATCATGTCGAAAAGCTTGTCTCGGTATCCGGACAGCGGGCCATTCACGCACCAAACATCTTCAAGTCCTGGATTAAAGGTTGCTTCAAGCATGAACAGCCGCGAAATTCTATGATTGGGCCGGTTCTTGAGCACAAAGATCGACGTGTGGTACCCCACACTCGCCAGCTTTGCAGATCCGTTAAGACAAGCATTCGACGCTAGAAAGACTGGAGGGAGTCTGAATGATGGGGTCTGAAACTTGGATCCCGTTTTTGATTGGCAGCTTTCTAATCTTCTCCATTGATTTGAGTGATATCGCTAGATTGTTGACGCACTGCGTCATGGTCTGGAGCAGGATGGTGTTTTGAGGGGAGCTCAGCAGCCGCTCCAAACAGATGACCAAGAGACCGTAACTAAATTACAGCGCAGGGGGCCGTAATTATAAAAGCTTTCCCACCGTCGGCATTCGCTTTAGAAGTGTCGAGTTACTCTCCTGTGCTTGCATCATATTTCATCATGCGTAGTCTGTTCTTCGCGGGTGTAGCTTGTGCTCTTGCTTTCGTGAGCGGTGGCGTCGTCCCACGCCAGGGTCTTGGCTATGCTGGGTACCTTGTTTCGACGTTCAACGACCCGAGCCCCCGCGTCTTTTGGTATCTTTCGGATGGAGATAGCGCGTCAAGCTTCAGTATTCTCAATGGAGGCGCACCCATCACTGAGTCGACGGTGGGCACCAAGGGTGTGAGGGATATCTATCTCACACATAATGCCGCGCGATCGGAGTTCTTCTTGATTGCCACGGGTGAGCGAAAGAGCCGACAGGTCCCCAATTTCGTGTCTCTGACTTGTTTGCGCTAGATCTCGACATCAATGCCGAAGGCTTCAATTGGGACGTTGCGACCAGACAGGGCAGCCGAGGCTTGGTTGTCTGGAAGTCGTTGGACCTTGTGAATTGGTCTGAGGGATCACTGGAAATGTAAGCTTCTTATGCTTCCTCTTTCATAAGCGTATCTGAACATTGATTGCAGTGTCGAAGAGGAGACCGCAGGTATGGCATGGGCACCTTCTGCGGTGTGGAACGAGGAAGAGGGGCAGTACTACCTCTTCTGGGCTTCTAGACACTACGATGTGTCGGACCCTGATCATACCGGAACGCCCAATCTCGACCGGATCCGCTACGCCACCACAGAAGACTTTACGACATTCAGTGCACCACAGGACTATCTGGCTCCGGCCGACACCCCGGTCATCGATCAAGAGTTCCAATACTTAGGAACGCCCGGTCACTATGCTCGATTCGTTAAGAACGAGACTGTAAACCAGATTTATCAGGAGACCACGGCCGGTGGGCTCTTTGGAACCTGGGAAAGGATTCCAGGATACGTCCGGCCGGAGTCACCTACGGAAGGCCCTGCGAGTTTTGCTGACATCCAGGCGCCTGGGACGTACCACCTATTTCTTGACAACTACACTGAATACGTTCCATATTCCACCTCTGACATTATGTCACCCAATTGGCAGCCCTCAAACCGGGCAGGATATCCTAAAGGACTGAAACATGGTTCCGTAACTCCCTTAACGCAAGAGGAGTACAAGGCGGTTGCTGAGAGATATCAATGACGGATCGCCAGGGAGTGGGATCGTATGGATCTTCATGAAACAAAATGCACTCCGACGTTGTTCTACAATGGGCTTGGGAAACTTCAAAGAGGTCTAATAGTCTGTATACTTCTAATGTGGGACAAAATGGGAGTTGTTAACCGACGTTCACTTCACTGGCCCACTATTTGTGATCATCAGGTTGACAGCCCACCTCTGGTCAAGCAGAAGCTATACGGCCGGCCGACCGGCGAGACAAGTGTATTAAGCCAACTCGGTCTCAGAAACCTCCAAGCTCATACTGAGTCATAGACGGTGCTCTTGGCTCGGGCCGTCGTAGTGTTTCAGATCCTTAACGCCGATCCCACACGGGAGTTCGGGAATGTAAGTCGGTTGAGCCAGGAACCGCCTGGGATATCCATCCGAGTCTTATACCAATTACCTATTGTAATGAAGACACATGGATTGCAATATCCATCATCCAATTGAGAACCAGGTGAGCCCAACTCGCAACGTTCACTTCCGGAATCTTGTGTTGCTAAAGGTGCTTTTGAAGGGGGCAGTTGGTCCGAGTTCAAACTTGGTCAATTACGGTGGAAGCAACTTTCTGTACATGAAAGAAGAAAAAAATGGCGTTGTTACAAGACAGGTTTATTCTGTAGTAGATTGTTGATCATGGTCCCCATAGTCCCATGTCGGTGATTGGGAAGTGACAACGCCAGCATGCTCCTCGCTTTAGTAAATTCTTTTCAAACCCATTGATTTCTGTAACAGCCCAAACCCACAAGATTCTCAGTCAGTGCTAAGCCTGTATCGCCGAGATACGAACACCATTGCAGCGCCCACTGCGACAATGGCAGCTATCCCGCCGTACAGGACCCGTGGGGGGAAGTGCTCAATCGTGTACCGCATTAATGGCGCTGCCAAGAGAGACGAAGGGCTGATAATCAGATTGGATATGCCTAGAGAATTAGCACCGATATGAAATCGAAGGGATTTTCTTACCAAAGAACTTGCCAAACTCCCTCGGCTCGGAAATCTTGCCGATGCACGCCGCGAAAAGGGGCACCCAGCAACCGGAGAAGAACCCCCACGTGGCCGACGCAAAGTAGAGCGGCAACACGCCTTTGTCTGCAAGAATGATGTTCCCCGTCGCTAGTATGACCACTTCTGCAACGCAGGTCCAGAAGAGTGTCATGAAGTGTCCGACCGAGTCCGCCAGCCAGCCCGACATGAGACGTCCGAGAAACGAAGCAGCGCTCAAGGCAATGAGGCAATGCTGTCCATGGATTTCGCTGGCGCCAATTGATTCTGCGATGAATGGTACTGTGGCACTGGTGCCAAAGATGGCGAATTGAAGAAAGAAGCTCCCGCCGATAAACCAGGCGTAAGAGCAGTTGCGTTTCCAGGTGGCCTTCTGGAACAGCTTCTGTACGGAAATCAAGCCCTCCAGCTGAGACTTCAAGCTCTTCCAGCGCCATCCCGGTAGCACTTTGCACTCGTCGGGCAGGACACTGCTGAACAGAAATGTGGCCAACAGCGCGAGCACAGCGATGATGCCCGCTGCAACAGCGAATATCTGGTTCCCAATGTGCCAGTCCTCATAAACCGTATGAAAGACTGCAGCAAAGATAACACCTGCGAGCGAAGATCCGCACATGGTGATACCTTGGGCCAGACCCCCGTGTTTCTCAAATAATTTGCCTGCCATGGATGGGCCTATGGCTATGCAAAGACCGCACGTGAGGCCGTGCCAGAGAAAGACCGCCACAAGATGCCCAAAGTTTTGGCACAAAGACAAGCCAATAAAAACACCAGAGGTGCTAATGACGGCTACGAGGCCCATCAGAACTGGTCCGAAGGTATCCATCACAACGCCGAGGAAAGGCGATGACACCATGGCTACAAAGCTCGCAATACCCGATAGCCAAGTGTGTCGAGGGTCCTTCCCGAAGTGTGTGTCGATCTCGGCGATGAGGAGACCGTGCACGAGCAAGACGCCTACAATAGTTAGTCACGTCCATGATTGGGCGAGCACTGACCTTGGGAGACCATCATCCAGAGAAAGGCGCCGATAACCACCAGCCACGCTCGTGCACTGCTATCATTGTGACGGGCCTCTCGACATTGTCTTGAATCTTGCTCCTTGTCAGCCATAGATGGTGGTGGCTATGTCGTAGACCTATCATTGGCGTCGATGGAAAGTGTTGGTTTGCGAAATTCGTAACGGCGACCGTGGGGGTCTTGGAGGTATAAGCCCCTCAAGGGGGAAACCCTTCATTATGCGCATCATCTCCCTTCTTTCACGAAGAATGTCAGCGGATCTAAACAGGGGCGAGGAATGGTTTGGCTGGATCGACGAGCGGGCGCTCGGGGGCGGTTGCCAGCCGCGTTGTGGAATGCGGCCCCACGAAGACTGCGGCAGTCGCCCATGGAAGGCGAGGGGCAGCTTCACATGAGAAAACATCTTGGGGACTGTTACGGTCATTGATAGTGCACGCATTTCTCTTATTCCTTTGCGGTCGCGCAGTGTGGAGGACGTGCCATCTCATGGTGGTAGTGGCAGCGATTCAATAGCGAAGAGATAGGAGGGTGGCCTCGCAACGCGCTGTTGTGTTTTGACCCTAACCAAAACAACTACATGGTGGCTGATATTGTTGTAGGTCGTTGGTCAAGGTGATTTAGCTTCATATATTGTAGCGGCTCCCGTTGCCGAAGTGATACATCAAAGACAGAATGATGTCTGCCCCGGATTACTCCTGAGTACACATGCCTCCACCGACGGAAAGATCCACCGTTTGGCGATGACCAAGAAGAATATTGATTCAAACTCATGCAGTAACACAAGAATGTCGATACTCCAATTTTGGTGTCAAACGATCGAAAATGTCCGAACCGCCGTCGCCTCAGACCGATTGGTGTTATGGCGTTACCCTGTAGCCAAACTCTGAACGTACATCCAAGCAGTCATGGTTGTCTTCGTTAGAGTCATTGGGGCCAGCCGGCCGTCCAAAGTTTCAGAGCTCTCGGACATCATACCCAAAGCTTTTGGTTTAAGTCTTTTCCCGAGATGATGGGTCTCGTCGTTACTGCGCACACGTCGTTAGGATTTACGTAGTTGGTATTTCATAATCGACGTTGCCTTAATGCACTCAAAATTCCCTTCAGTCCTGTGAAGTTATGAGGCTTGAAATCGCGATGCTACGGAGCTTGGCAACCTGGACCCTTGACTGTGTTTCATACTTGCAAGCTTTGCTGATGCCATGAACTCGTCTTCGAGTCAAGGAGCAATGACGACTTAAGCCCACCCCGGTTGGCTGTTCACGCCCAGCTTGCTCTAAAAGTTCCAGACCATTTTCTCGGACTTGTCCAATCATCCTGATCGAAGGATTGCCCGACCACGCCGCTGTGCCTGGCGATCACCATCTATCTCGCGTTAGTGCATTTGGCCTGATTTGCGCGCGGCTGGTGTTCATGATTGGCCGAGGAGCCGCGTTAGCAATGGGAAATGTTGATGCAGTGACCTGAAGCGCGTTCTTTCCATGCGCGACTTACCTCCTCTTCTTATGCTGGCGCCAGCGGTCTAGAATCACAGAGTTCCTAAATCACGCTGGCTGACCTCTGTTGGCCATGAATTACAAAAGCGTGGATGACGAACCTCGCGATGACCTGGACCGCGAACGCGCCCAAACAGCCTAGGTGTTTCCTGCAGGTATTGGTTGCCAAGACCAGAGCTTCTCAAGATACGAGTCAAGTGGCCGACGATCATTCAGCTTTGGCTTTGCGTGGCCGATGTTCATCTAGGTTGCCTTACCGAGGACCCAGAACACGATGTCAATTTGCGGCCGAGACAGGATTAGGCAATCGCCGAATTTTCCGAAGCACTGCCTCGCCAAAAGGCCGCCAGGGTCACCAACAAATCGTCCAATACATATGCCTATTAGGATCACACAGCCCCAATTCTAGGCTTAGACCGGACGAGTCTGAAACTGCACAGAGATACTCTGGAGCAAACAGCTCTGGAGCAAACAGGCGAAGCACTTGCTCTGGGGATGTTTTTAGAGAACCCTGGAATACCCTGTGATTCCTGGTCAACCCTGGCAAGCCCCGTATCCTCCAGTCATGGAACTCACACATTGTCCCCCAGTGTAGGATCCCTCTATATAGGTATCCGCGTCAGCATGGGACCGATTAGGAATCTCCCGAGATGAAGTCCAAGATGAAGGTCACTAAGGAAAGGGGATACCCAAACAGGCCACGACCGAGTGCTGAACTCTGGTTCTATATCATGTCGTGAACATCGCACCTCGTCCAGCTTCTTGATTGTCAAGATCGCTTCTCCTGTTCGGGATTCTTTACCCCCCCCCAAATAGCTACCACCATGAAATTCATTTCCGCAATCGCGGTGATCGCCGCTGGGACGTCAGCTAATCTGCTTCCGCGCGATGGCCATTCCCGCGGGCATCAGCTGTCAAAGCGTGGTCAGAGCGCGAACGGATCATACATCGATACAAAGGCTCCGTTCGAGAACATCTTCTCCGATATCACGATCGAGGAAGGGAGATCCGTAATCTCATTCTTGAGAAAACAATCCAACGTCACAATGTGAGAAGCCCAATCTTGGGCCAGCCTGTATAGCGTAGGGGAGACTGCTCATACTCACTAGTCCCGGAGATATCGAGTTTTACGGAGAATGGTCTGTATGGCTGCTGGCGCCTAACAAGACGGACGCGGTCCCGTACCTAAATCAAAAGGGCCCGAAGCCTCCCAGATATGCTCGAGTGACAGGCCGGTCAGAATGCTATGACCGAGAATACATGGTTGGGTAAGGAACGTCCTAACTGTTTTAGAAGTGACAGATGACTCAACGTCTAGGCCCCTCCCAATCAGCGACAAGACAACAGCAACACCCTTGGACTGGGCACTTGGCGGCAATGCCACTTTCTATAACGGGTATTGCAACGGCAACGAGGGTGGTAATGTGACAGCATCTTCCGCATCTGACCCCGGGACCCGTCGCCCGAACGCAGATAGCAGGATTCAGTCGCGTGGTATCCAACGTCGAGATCCGCATAACCCGTACGAAGAGAAGATGGAGTGGAACGGGGATGAGCTGCCGCATGATAAAAAGCAGCCACCTATTGCGATTCTGCCGGATGGTGCTAGACACGAGTTCGACCCAGAGCAAAACTATGTTTCGTGGAGTATGTTCCACCTTCATACATTACTTTGAACTGATATCAGATCACGCTTGCTGACAATATGCCAGTGGACTTCTCTTTCTTCATCGCCACCGGTCCCGGAGGCATCTCGCTCCACGACATCCGTTTCAAAGGTGAGCGAATCGTCTACGAACTCGCGATGCAAGAAGCCCTTGCGCACTATGCCGGACCCGACGAAGGCCAAACCTTTGCGTCCTATCTCGATGTCAGCGTTGGTTTCAAGAATTTCAACGTCATCCCGGGGTATGACTGCCCCAGCTACGCAACGTATACAAACGCTTTCTGCTTGTTCGAGTTTCAGAAAGACTTCCCTCTCAGCCGTCACATGGAATACGACTACCTGCATGCGACCAAAAATGTCGCCTTTATGCTGAGAAGCACCAGCACCGTCGGGAACTACGATTATCAAACGACCTATGAGTTCCACTATGACGGCTCGATACAGGTTGTTGTCAGAGCGGCAGGTTACATACAAGCATCCGACAATGTTAGAGGCACGGATCCATGGGAGTATGGTTTCAAAATCAGGGACGACCTCTCAGGATCGATGCACGACCATGTTTTGAACTTCAAGGCCGACTTGGACATTAAGGGCACCGAGAACAGCCTTTTCAAGACCGAATTTGTACCTCACTCCCAAGTCTACCCCTGGTCACACAATAAGGTTGTCAACACGATGAAAGTAGAACGTAGCTTCATCAGTAATGAGGACCAGGGTCGAATCAACTGGGCGCCGAATGCAGCCGCCGCTTACGCCGTCGTCAACAAGGACAAGCCTAATGAGTTTGGTGAGTATCCTGGCTTCAGGATTTACCCTTCTACTGGTTCGAGCATCCACCTGACGGTTGAAAACTCAACCGTCTTTCCCAGCCATGTCAATTGGGCCACACATCAGCTCTACGCCCTCAAGCGCAAGGATACGGAGCCCATATCCTCGCATCCTGAGTCTGGATACTACGCGGACAAAGCGATCATTGACTTTAACGACTTTTTTGACGGCGAGAGTCTGGAGCAAGAAGATATTGTGCTGTACTTCAATCTCGGGATGCATCATATGCCTGATACATACGATTTGCCCGTCACAGTTTTCCAGGGTGCGCAATCTGGTATCACGCTGAGGCCGCAGAACTATGGTCGCAGCGATCCGTCCAAGTCGACGCGTCAGCAGACTCATATCATAAGAGAGGGCGGGAAAGCCAAAGTCGAGAATTATGGCGTGGAAAAGCTTGGAGGCTCTTTTGATCTCAGTTCGGCAAACCCTCAATGGACTCCACTGCCCGAGGCGCCCTGGGATGACGAGTGGTAAGACGACGTTGAGATGCAAGGAGCTTAGATGTATGTGTGTTACGTGGAGGATGCCCAAGAAGCAGAGTAAACAGTTTCTTAGCTAAGGGAAGACAGGGAAAGAAGAGAAGGTACATGAGAGGGGGGCGTGATCAACAACAAGAGATCAAGCCATGTTCGGTCTTCAAGACATTAGATGCAGATGCAGATGGGAACGGGGCTGAATCCATTGAATTTGAGCACAATCGCAGCCTCAATGCCGCTCTTGTCTACGTCGTGAAGTACAAAAAATGTCTAATATGTTTCACCATCAAAGCAAAAAACACAGACGACAGAGGTTTCACGCTGACGGATTTTGACACCTGTAGCCCAATGGCCTACTCTTGAGGCGTTCATGCGCCCCAAGCCCTACTTGCTTCCGGGAAGTGCTACTCGCACAGCGTTTCGTCCAATATGGTCCTGAGAATACCTCACGAGTAGTCCGCAGAATATCATGGTGACTCTACGCGAGAACCTAATTTCCTGGCCCGAAGGGTTGGGCCTGAGAAAGGATTCGACCGTTCCAGACAGTACGGGTTGTGAGGTTCTGCGCCCCTTGTCAGCCATTCTTTTACACTCCTAGCGACGGTACTAACAGAGCTTCCGATTCGTGGAGATACGATTAAATTAAAGTATTTACTGATAGGCAACAGCCGTATCTTGATGTGGGAAAACATTAGGACCGTGTGCAAGTGGATGAATTTATAGTGGGAGCCGTAGTATAAATGCCATTTACGACATTGGATAAACGAAGTAGCGATTCCATTCAAACAAAGGATAACAATATGATTTTCCTTTCATCGAAACCTAAATTTGTTATCCATGCCAACCGAGTTGATACCGAGCGTCATTGAGAGATTTTCGCGCTTTTGAGCCGAAGCCTCTCTGTTGACGCGGTTTCTCAAAAGCGGCGAAGCTCAAATCTGCATTATCGAAGGGTATATAAATGGATGTGTGTTAAATTGGCGCTCTTTCGCGTGCCGCCATAGTATTGGCGTGAAACATGGTAGCTCAAGCTCATTTTCTGACCACAGGGCGGTTCGTCCACGTCGATTGCGAGCAAGAAGGCCGCTGCTATCGAAATCAAACAAGAGATAGGTCAAAAAAGATGACTAATAACAGAACTTGTGACGGAAATTCAACCCCTATTGAGGCCAAGCCACCGGGGAGTTGCCATAGCTGCCCGCATTTACGCCATGACCGCAGGCTTCTACCTGCTCACTTTCAACTCACCTCGGCGCGGCTGATCCCTTCTACTTTCGTCTTTCCATGTTACTCATGCGTAATCTTTCATTTATTTTATAGTCGAGCAAGTTCATCATCATAACCTTTCGAGAACGACACTGCTTCAGTCAGAACTTGCTTACGCGCTCTCAACATGATGCACCGTCCTTCACGATCACGAACAGACGACCTAAGTCCTGATGCCTCGATTGAGTGCAATAACCCTGGGCCTTTGGGTCTTGGGAGTCTCCATAAAGCATCTCGAGAAGATAGAAACTGGGTGCCGCATGGAAAAAGGCCTAGAGCAGGCCACGGTCATACCAGGGCGGCCAGGCAACATCGCTACGGCAATATCGAGGTAAGCGCTCCTCTTTAAATTTCGATAAGACATCATAAATGACCATACCAAAGATGCGCAATGAAGTATCCACCTCTACCTTAGGCGACTCAAGCCTTCTCCACCTTCGGGAGACCCTAAGTCACCATCCCGACACACCATCCGTCGCGTAACCACAGGCCGACCTCCTCGACCGACCAGCCAACGCGTCGTGCTGCATAGGCTCCGCGCGGATGATACTAAAGAACCGGGTAAAAGGCCCTTTGAGCCAGATTTGGCTGGAGTGACAGAGGCGGTGGGTATGTTGTTGGCAATGAAGATGAATGTACACGGTGTTGAGGACTTTCAATCCATGAGGGCCTTGATAGATAGAAGGGCGGCGAACAAAGATTTACCACGGGAGAAAGAAAAGAAACTGGCGGGTCTAATTCTGCAAGGTACAGGCGTATGGTCTCTGGATTGAATGAGGCCGTGTTTGGGGAATGGAAATAGCGGAAAGCGACGACCATTGAAGGCAGCAGTTTGGTTGTCCGCGGGAGCACCACAACACGCATCTGGCACGGCTTCAAGTTGTTATATGAATGGTCACACTCTTCTTTCTATGTTGCGTCTGAAACTCAAATTCAATGTTGGCCTCAGGCAAAAATGTCGCAGAGTACGTTTCTCTGGAAGAGATGAGCTAGTGCAGAAAAGCAAGACCAACCTTGAAACGCACACACGCTGCAGCTCCTCGGGTTAAGACCAAAGCCACTGCTGCCTCCTCGAGAACACAAACATTGAGTACAAACAGGAGTTTACCCCGAGAAGCTTCAAATGCTGATGTCTTGCCTGCTCTGTCAAAAGAGGAGAGTAGTTGGCGAAGTATGGTGCTAAATCACCAGCCCCGGCCGCGTCGGTCTCAGTGGTGCCATTACCGAGACAGCGAACCGGTTGCTGCTCCTCCAGTTCATGTCAAAATGCTCGCCGCCAACCTCTTCTAGACCCTTTTGGAAATGCGTCATAGATCTAGCGTATACACCCGTCACACGGCCTTGAGTCCGACCGTTCTTGTATAGCGTCCGATATTCCCCAGACCAGACAGTTCGCTTTAGGAATTCTTGGGAGTATTCGTTGAAGTCCTTGACGGCCTCTTCCTTAACGCACAGAGTCTTGATGTCGTGGCGATTCATGTATCTAATCCGGCGTATGATGAAGTCGCCAGTCCAAGACATCTGTTGAATGACAGAGCCGTGGGAGATCGGTGGGTTGGGGCCGTTTATCAAGGCGTAATTAGGAATCTGAATGACCATGGATGTATAGAAGGCCTGAGGACTTTCGGCCCAAAGATCTTCGAGCTTAGTACCCTTTCGACCTACAAGCTTCCACTGTGGAAGCCAAGAACTATCGAAACCGGTTGCGCAGACGATGAGGTCGAACTCCTCTGTGCCATTAGCGGTCTGTGCCCCCTTGTCAGTTACGCGCTCGATTGAGTCCCAACAATCTACACAATTTGGCTGCTGCAGCGCCTCCAGATATCCGTCGCCGGGAGTAATCCGTCGACAACCGGCCTTGAACTTCGGCATGATTCGCTTCTCCAGTTCGGGGTCTCTCTTCAGCGAGCTTTCCATACGTTCCTTGCAGATGCCCTCGAAAAAGGGCTGTGCTGGGTTGTTGAGGCACATCGCAAAGAAGAAGGCGTTGACGCTGTGGAGTCAGAATCGCATCGCAACCTTGCGTGTCACATCTGGAACTTACGACTTTTCGAGATCTCGTCAATACTCAAAGTGGGCAACGGAATTCTCGCGCCAAGTTCTCTTTTGAGCATCCGAGAACTTATAGTTCTTACCCTCCGGCGTCTTCTCGCCTAAAAAGTTGACTGATATCCATGTGGGCTGTCGAACAAAGTTGACCAACCTCTCTACATGGGGCTGCATGGCAGAGAAGAATTGGATTCATGAAGCCACATTGCCAACGACGGCAACTCTTTCCCCTTCCCATTCAAAAGACTTGCCCCTAAGCCGCATCAGCTCTGCTTTGGGTTGAAAGAAGGTGAACTCAACCATTTGGCAATGTGGAGTAGCTTCCCTTCGAAATTGAAGAGACCATCAATGTCGGGCCATTTCCACTTGCTGTAGAGTTCTTAGAGGCTGAGATTCCCAAGTTTTTGATCTTGCTTGCTTCAAAACTCCCGATGCGTTGATTAGAAAATCCGCTTTGTCGTGTTTGAGCTCTCCACCTTGCTCAAGCTGGACTTCCCACTGTGCAGAGCCCTCATCCCACAAAGTCTCCTTGATAGTTGTATTCAGCTGGATGTATTTCCACTAGTTGTACTTGTCCGACGTCTTCTTGATGTAAGTGAGTATTTCTTGCTGGCCAACGTAAAATTGCGACCAGTCAGGATTGGGTTCGAAAGGTAAGATATAGGCGTCTAATGAGTTCGTCACCGAAAGCTTGAGATGGTATTGGTGGTAAATTACGGGAAGGGATATCACTGGCCAGGTCAAGACGGGTTTTCAGCGCTCAAACAATGTACTTACCAGGCTGCTTCGGGGTATATATTCTCATACCACGTTCCTCCAACCTCGGGATTTCTATCGTAGATAACCAGGTCGATTTCGTTCTCCAGCTTGAACTCGTGCTGCACCTTATGAGCAATTAGCAACCCCGCGAAACCGACACCAATGCAAGCCACCCGCAATCTTTTAGTGGGACTAAATGCAGGCTGCTCGAGCAGGTGCTCACTGTAACCCGTTCCGTTCATCATTGTGTCAGTAACAGCAGTTGATAGAAGAGGCAAGCATCTTTGGGTCTTGACTTTTGACCAGTTCACGACGCTATGGAAGATGACGTATGCGTTCGTGCAAATTTACGCGACCAGTGTGAGTTGCACCAAGATTTCCATCCTTCTCTTCTACCGACGCGTCTTTGGCACCAATTGTGCCCATAACTTTTGCATGGCTCTTGCTATTGGATACTGGGTCGCCATTGTCGTGGCATGGTTCGCCGGCTGCCGCCCGGCAAGCTACTTCTGGGAACAATTCACAATGCCCGAGGGCAATGGGAGCTGTATGAATACGTCTCTGTTTTATTTTGCAAATGGTATTTGCGCCATGTTGATTGATGTGGCAATTCTATGCGTTCCAATCCCGACGAGTAAGAAAGCCCACCCCACCTCTCAATGCTGTAATAACACCGATACAGTCATCAACCTAAAAATGCCGAAGAGTCAAAAGATGGCTGTCGGTGGGATACTCCTACTTGGTTCATTGTAAATGCTTTTTTTCCTGCACAAAATTGAAGCTTACCAGTCATAGTGTATGCATCGCAAGCATCATCCGCATCGTGTCAATGGACAACCCTTTCAGTGAGCCGCTAGAGAGATCTTCCGTATAAGTCTCGAAAGACTCTACTGTAGTGAGCGTTTGACATATTGATCGGAGCTTTGTTCTGGTGTAGCATGCTGGTATGAGACCTGTGCCGGGGAATTGTTGTGAGTCGAGTTTCGATAGATGTGGAGTCCTTAGAGACTAGGTAGGCAAGGAAGATGAGAAGATAAAAAACCTGCGGGTATTTCGATGAGTTATAGATTATCTGCCAAACCCGTATTTCATGGCAATTTCACGTCCAGAAACCGTTTCAATACTGAGTGCATCCACCTAAATTTGCATTCCACTGGAATTCCTGGATCAGATGACCCACTCTGGATTGGCAACCGGAGGTCAGCCTGGGCTGTCAAACACAGTACTACATGATTCGCTGCCTTGACTTGGACTGATTTGTTTGTAATTCATTCCTCATCAAGTAAAACCCGTTCCCCTTGAGACTTCTCTGGGTGAAATATTCTCGGTCTTAGCACTTTGTGTAGAAACCATCCTTTAATGGCGGAATCACGTGATGTCCGCAAAATTGAGGCAATTCCGAGATGATGAAATGCGAATCTTGACACCATTCCCTCGCCGACTAGCTATTTTGTATATTCTTAGAGCAGGTCATCGATAAGCTCTCACACGATGCAGACTTTCGCCACAAAATGCCTTCCAAAAGACCTGATGGAGGTCCAGCTTGGGGAGATCGATCTGCTGCTGGCCATGTATCCATCAGAAGACGAAATTCAAGTGGACAATAGCTCCCGACATCTGCTAGAGGAACTACGGACATGGTGTGAAAGTGAAGGCACCGAAAACTTTTCGTTTTTAACGCAAGACGCTATCTACATCACCCTTGGTCTCGACTTTGACGTCCCAGTGCAAGACGACAGCGAGACAACCATTACGGACGCAGCGCCACGCATTGAGTTGGCCATTTCCGTTCCTATTGCTTACACAGGCGATACAACAGCGAGTGATCCTTCTGAGCCTCCAAACGCATCAATGAGAGTCCAGCCAACATCTTGGATGAGCAAAGCTGAGGCAGCTCAGATGAGCGCAGAAACCCCCCAGGCAGACATCACCAGCGCTATCGAATTCGTGAGGGAAGCTGCAGCTCATTCCTTCAAAAGAAAACATCACAAAGAGTGCACGGCTTCCCCTAACAACCATCAAGAAATTACCCGAATATGGTTCTACTTTCCTTCCATCAGCACCCGCTCTAAGCGAGACGATATAGTCAACAACGCGCCTACATATAACCTCACCGGCTTCCTCCTTGCAGGAAAACCCGGGGTTCTGTGTCTAGAAGGAGATTCCCAAGCCATCGACGATTTCATGAAATTTATCAAGACAGTGAGCTGGAACGATATTCCCTCACAGCATAAGAAGGTGAGCGAGAGGCATAGAGAAGAGGGGCCGGAGCTCGCACGACTTTTTAAGGATATGAGCGAGATTACGGACGAGTTTGGGGATACTAGACGCGGGATAAGGGGGAATAGAAACGACATGAGTGTTCTGAAGAGTTGGATGGAGGAGCGTGGGGTTGGCCAGGCATTTGAAAAGGTATTCGTTTGAGCAGATATATGATGGGACGGTTGGCGGGCTTCAGCCCCTTCGAGAAAAGACAATCATCTGAAACGCGAGGAACCTTGCGCCTACGCAATTGCGGTGTCATGCAAGGTGTAGCGCGAATGTCAGGTCACGACAAACGTACGGCGTTTCAAGAGCGGCTATCGCGGCCACTAGATTTAAAGGCTCTGATTGTCTGGACAGAGTATATTAGGCTCAACGGAAAAGAGCCTGGATAGTCCTCAATCTCATGGGGCATTCTTCGTCAAGACCCCAACATCTAGCCGAGAAGATGTGTTCGGCCATGTAATGTCAACCTCGATCAGTTGAAGAACTGGTGAGTTGCCGATGCACTCGCAAAGAGGGATGCAAAGACTGACAAAATGGTATGAGCATGTTTGCGCGGTCGCCGATCAAACTCAGCTATGGATGGCCGTGCTTGTGGTTGACGTTTACGGAGACGTTTATGCACAATATGACCAGTGTCTGTCAGATTCGAGCTCGACCTTGCTGGCCTGCAGTCGCTGGCTTAGTTCGCACGGTTCTAAACGATTTCGAAGTAATCGCACAGCTCAATCAAACATAGCCCTCAAACATCTCCTTGTACTCCTCCCTGATCTTTTCATCGCCAACCCAGACATCTCTTGCCCGATCCACAGCCTCAACATGCATACCGATATATGTAGCTACCATGCCTCCACCAAATGCGTTCTTATCGATAAATTTGTGCTCATCGGGCTCCACAACATCGACGTAGTACGGGTGTGCCAGCATATCAGCCAGAATTTCGGGTGATTCGTACAGGAACATCGCTATGCCGTCGAACTCGACCAGGTCTTCCGAGGACGGCTCCGAGGCGCCGCCGTTAGTCGGGGGGATGCGTCCTGCCACTTGGATCTAGGTATAGACTCTGTCAGCACAGTGGCCTAGCGCGCCCGGGAAGAAGCAAGTGTCTCGTTGGAGACAGCCCGAGGAAAGACTCATTTGTGACAGATTTACCTGTTGGTAGCGCGTAATGTTGAAATGTGTTGCAAGGGGCACGACCTTAGGCGCGTGCTGCTCTTGCCAGTAATCCCAAAACTCTTCACGAGTGGAATTGGGATGACGCTTGACGTAGGTGACCATCTGCGTCAGGCCAGTGTTGGACTGGCATTTTGACGCAGTGGCCGACGCCGTGAGAAGCCAGGCCACGCTGGCCAAATAATTGCGGGAGGTAACCATCGAGGACTGCGGCAAGTGCATTAAGTTCGAGCGAGAAGAAAGGGGAAAGCGGGCGAAGGAAGTCACTAACGTGGGACTAAAAGCGTCTTAGGGCGAAGGAGGAAGAACAGCGCTTACCGAAGAGTGGGCAATCGTCTACTAGGCTTACGGGACAATTATGATGAACTGTGGCCGGTATGGGCAAGGTGCTCGGGAGCCATAGGAATTTGGTTGGCACAGTATGGAGTATGTATTCGGAGTCAGGCAACATGAGATCCCCGCCGCGGGGAAGAGGCGCCTATTGGATAAAACAGAGAATAAACTCGCGGGAAATGACCTGAAGGTCCTTTCTGTAGATGCCTGCTGGCTCTGCAGCAGAACAGGACCAACGACATAGTGCGCACCCCAAAACGGGCAAGTCTGTACGATGGAGCAATGATCAGCCCCTAAGCCCAGCACCCCGGCCGCGGAATTGGAAGAGCCTTCCGCGACGTACGACCAGGGGCAAAATCGGCGCATTTGTGATTCATCGAATATCAGCTGCAATCAGATGGATAGTATGGCAACCACTGGCGAAAACAGGAGAGCTTCACATTCAATGACCATAAACGGGCACTTGATAGACCCAGAAATTCGTTCGGTCCTCAAGACTGGATTGTTTCATGTGATTTGGGACCTGGGGTTGTCGGTTGTGCCGCCCCCTGAATATGAGGCCTGGACCAACGCGCGGAACCAACATGCATGTGTCGCAAAAGAGAAGATTACGAATCCGCGCTGCCAACCGGGCCACTCGCAGCCACGCTGGAATGAGGATGCAACCCGAAGTAGCGCACCAATGCCCCGACTCTTTGTCTTGATTCGCTCCCGGTTCACTTGAGGCTTGAGCGATTCCTAGATGGGAGTTACTGATATGATGGCGGCGCATGTCAGGCACCAAGCCGTTGTTGGCAATCTTTCACGGAAAAATCTCAACATGCTTTAAGTAAGACTCCCCAGACTTCGAGTTGCGTCTTTGCTGTAAGCTCCTGTCGAATCAATCAATGTCGCCTCCGAGACATCGCGATGGCGTTCCCCGTTGTCCATGGCGTGACAACATTCGTCGCGGCCCCGGATGGGTACGAGGTCGACTTTAGGAACCCGCAGAGTCGCTACAAATTGGATCATCTCTTGATTTTCGCGGCGCTTGGCTCCCTCGCATTGGCATGCGTCAGTCAGCGGCTGTATACGAAGCTGTTCATCGCAGGCGGATTGAACATTGACGACGGTAGGTGTGGGTGCAGATTTTACGGAATAACATGAAGCTGATAGATGATACTCAGTCCTGGCAAGTCTGGCATTTATAGCCGCCATGATGATGCAATCTATCCAAACGTGGTCAATAGCTATAGGAGGGTTATGTCACCATGCGTGGGAGATGCCAATCGACGTTTTCGAGAAGCACATGCTCGTAAGTTTTCTCAAATGCTTGAGCAAAGGCTCAGGAGCTGACAGCTGATAGAGCTCCTACATTGTCGCCCCCATCTTTATATTATGCAACGGCCTCAGCAAATCGTCTCTTCTGGTAGTCTACCTCCAGATCTCCCCGCAACGATGGTACCGAGTCGCCATTTGGGCCGCTATCTCCCTTGTGGCATCTTACACATTCATTATCGCCAGTCTTCTCTTATTTGCCTGCAAGCCGATCCGCGCCGCTTGGGACCCGTACAAGATGGCCGAGGGTGATTGTATTGACACAGCTGCGCTGTATATTGCGATTGCCATAGCAAACATCGTGTCGGATGTGATTTTGTTTGCCATCCCGATTCCCATGATTGTGGGATTGAAGATGCCTCTGGCCCAGAAGGTTGGTGCCGCAGCGATATTTGGCGTGGGAGGCATGACTGTTGCGACCAGTGTGGTAAGGATGATTTACCTGCCGAGTTTGCTGAAGGCGACGGATATTCCCTGGGTTGCGGCGCCGGCAAACGTGTGGTCGTACGTGAAGAGTGTACCTTGCACCTAGGAACGCTGAGCTAACGCGCATTTTACAGGTTCGTTGAAGTCAACCTCTTCATCATATGCAGCTCCATCCCCACACTCCGCAAATTCGTCAGACGTTTTGTTCCCAAGATTTTCAGCTCCTATGGCTCACGAAATTCGAAGAAAACGCCGCAGAACGAGTCTGATAGCAAGCTCAGCCAACACAGGGCTGGGTATAGTCAATTTAGTGGCGTCAACGTTGAGCTCGATGGGATGGTTAAAAATATGGAGGCGAAGATATCAGTCACAAGGAGGACGACGGAGAACAATGAAGGTAGAGACGGGGACAGCGAAAAGGGAATTTTGACAGTCGAGGGCCGACCATCATATAGCCCATCAAAAGCAGGGTCACGGGAGACTACGAGACTCAGCCGTGATCACTTACGCGCAGATTAACGCTGGCTGAGAGATGAATTCGCGCAGATTTGGCAATTACGAAATCCTCAGCTCCCCTCGACACAGATTCACGATCCAGCCCTGTAATGAGTTGATAGTGATTGGAATTAAGCTCGTTGGTGATGTTGAAGTTACTAACAAGAGGGAGGAAGGGTTTCGCTAAGGGCTTCTGAGCAAGATGGCTGCTGCACGTCCTCGCTGTGGCCTTGACAATCTATTCAAGAGCAAGAAGCCCAGGGACGGGGAGTATCGAACGTAGATGAGTGCAGTTCCATGGGCTGTAAGTCCGTTCAGTCTTTCCGTTCGGCCTTCACCGGTTGGAGGTTTTGTCACGCCAAAGTTGGAGAAACCCCTAGCTCAGGATATCTGTCAAGAATGTTCTGATGGGAAAGGATAGAGGCCCAATGTCCCGCGAATACATATTCTATTTCCGCAAGCTAAGCGCAAATTCGTCGCTAGGTCCAGATATTTTCGAGTCACCGCTTGGTAGGCAGCGCTTGAAGTAGTGGGCAGCATGGTAGCAACAGTCATGTTGACCGCAGCTTTATCGGCCCATGTCACACTTCGTTATCAAAGACTGGTAATTCCTTCCCTCAAATTCCATAGTTATATGGAAAGGCCTTCGTCAAGCACTGTTTGTGATGTGGTTCAGTTGCAGACACGTGAGGCTGGAAAAGCCCCCAACGAGAGCACTTGGCTCGCATATCCCTGAAGCACTTCTGATCTAAGCAAGGATCAGGCCAGGCCAGGCCAATATACTGAACCCTACTTGCGGAAATTGCTACTTTGGGAGTAATTCGGAGTTATTTGACTAGCTCAAAGTGAGAATACCTTCCTCGATCATCGCAACCTCAACGCATATTTGTGCCGTTTCATCTATTTGCTCAGCCAAGCGTAACATTTCTCATTTAGTCGTGATAAAAAAGCCCATAGCAGAGATTCGAATTGCTTTCAACCACTGCTAGTGCTTTTCAGGGGCTCTCAGACTAGCGACTGTATTCTGTCGCACATCATTTCCATCAAATCCGACAGCTACCGCAGTCCATTCGCCGTCTTTCTGGATAGTCCATTTGATAGGGCCCAGCGGGAGCTTGTCAAAGCAGCCACTGCGCGAGCCCAGGATATCGTCAGCAAGTTGGGGAGACATCCCATGCTTGAAGTGACAATCTCCTCCAAATTGAACAGGTATGGCGTCTCGATCGATCTCTGCTTCCAGTGTGGTGCATACGTCGTGTTGTTGTACTATCACTAATTTTGAGGCTGTCCTCGGATCAATCCATTTACTTAGCAAGCCCCAAACACTGCTGAAGTAGGGGGATGCATTCAACATCTGGTTCAAATCAGGCTGTCAGTAACATTGGGGGTTGGCTGTCGGGTCAGGTGCACACTTACGTATACGCGCTCAACAACCTCAGGGTAGCACGTTGCAAGCAGCTTGCTTATGTCTTGCGCGTACGATCTCAAACCCCAACCCTGTTTGAGAGTTAAGGTGCCTACGTCGACTAGATAGACGGCGCTGGTAACCGGGCTCGCAGAGTTGGGGCGGTCGTGAATACCTGAGCACAAGGGGAGCACGAAGCGGGTGAGATAGTCCAGACACATTATACCGCGCTTGGTAGGGGACGATACCACATGGCCATGATTAGACTTGCTTGAATCGCTTCGACTTTTGGCATAGTCCGACGTGACTGTTGTCGTGAGATGGGACGTGTCGAATATGCATATAGGTAGTCCCTTTTTTGTGCGATGGCCGGTCCAATGGGGGTACTGAATGGTCAACGGCCTGGGTACAGAGACTAAGTGCGGACAGAGCTGACCTACCATTTTCCGTGAGGCCTCAAATTCCGCGATATCGATGCTTTGGTACGACGTGATCGCGTCGACGGATTGCCGGACAAGAAGTGCTTGTTCGTACTGTCTCAAAGCGCCGTCTACATCGTAGCTTCGTCCTCTCAGAAACCTCCTACATGCAGCATGTCAATTAGCATGCTCTGCATTAGCTTGGACGGGCTGAATACAGCAATGTGGTCTTGTCGTTCAATCCGTCGACCGCATCCCTCGCGTGCAGCTCAGTAGGTCGACTCAATAATCCATTGCACTCACACCTCTGCAGGAAATCCTCGAACGAGGCGTTTTGTTGGCAAGCGAGCTCTGATTCAGCGTCGTGCGTAACGTCCATATTCTACTTTGGATGGCAGCAATAACCTTGACAGTCGACCAAACAGAACCTATACGGGTGAGATTTATGGAAATTAAAACGAAGGGATAGCCATGAAATTTATCTGTCTCTATGTCATATATTTCACTCTGACGTCGCTAGTCTTGAAAGTGTGCGGTGAGACAACATTGGCCTGGACCTCCCTCCACCAAAAATCATTACGGCCTGCTGAGTCGACACTAAAAGAGGCTCGTCCCCACCAAGCCTACACTAGCTTATCCAGTAACGCTGCACAGAGACTTGATGTCTGAACTCGGGAGACGATTTGTGGGACTTGTCTCGGACAACTGGCTCACTGATTATGCCTCTCCAGAGAGTGACCGCGCCCGTGGACCTGTTGATGGTAATCATTTATTATTGATCGTCGCTCATCTCGATTCTCTGGACCATTCTCTCCGGATAAGCAGCTGGATTGGAGAGCCCGTGGCCCTAAAGGAAAGTCGAACCAAAACAGCACTCCAGTGACTTGTTTGAGGCACTAGGGGACAATGACGGAGCTCGTGCACTATTTTGAGATGCATGAGAGTATTATGATGCTCATAATGACGTTAATTGAATGGAAAGCGCCGCCCTCTAGGGATTTGTGTTATAAAGCTGGATGAACGTTCGGGAACGACCCCGCCCTTAGGGGTTTGCAAGCATATCTGTTCATTTACACCTTCGCCATGGAGGTCAATGATAAAACATCAAATATTGTTGACCTGTCGCACTTTGATACAAAAGGCTTTTGTAGGAGCTATACACTTCGAAGACATGTTTTCGAGCACCTTGCGAATGCGGGATGTCAGGAAGCTCGCGCGGACTGGGCTAAATATATCGCCCCCGTCGACAAGTTTGGCGGCTGCAATCCTATCAACGGTAATTTCACCGCTTTGGTCTTGCCCTTTTGCCGACCAGAGAGACTGCATCTCGTGGCGTATATTTTGGAGTGTAAGGCTCTTGAGGTACACACGCCTTGAACCATCTGACCATTCCCAGACGCGTTTCTCCACGACAACGTAGTCGAGTCAATCGAGCCAAAGTCCGTGAGTTCACAATCAATGTCTGTGAGTGAAGTGCGTCCCCAAAGTTTCTAGTTGATCGGGACTAAGAAAGTTGCTTAATTAGGACGACGATGCCTTCACATTTGGAGACACAGAGGCAGCTGTTGCACATTTGAAGGCAGGAAGAAGGCAGCTACAGGCTAAAATGGCCGTGCAACTAGCCGATACCGACAGCAAATGTGCGGAAAGGGTTATAAGTGTTTGGGAGTCTATGCTGAAAACGACTTTGAGGGACAAAACGTGTGATTTTGACACACTTGACGACTACCTTGACTTCCGCATTATCGACACTGGTGCACCGTGAGTTTTTTTTCCGCGGGCGAGAGGATAATCTAATCATCTCGAGCAGATTCGTTGAATCTATCTTGCTGTTCGGCTTGAGAATGACCTTGACGGCGAGAGAAGATGAGCAGCTGGCGGAAGTTGTTCGACCTTGTTTCGCATCCCTGGCTCTTGCCAATGATTACTTCTCTTTCGATAGGGAGTGGGAAGAGTCAAAGTTTCCAGGTGCCCCAAGGCCTGTCAACGCCGTTTGGCATTATATGAGATGGCATGACGTCGATGTACCCTCAGCGAAGAGGCTGGTCAGGGAAGCCGCGAACAGATACGAGGCTATGTTCCTCGAATTTTGCCACAGCTTCCGAATGAAGCACGCCCCCATCTCCAAAAAGATTGATCAGTATCTTGATGCGATTGCGCATCAGGTTAGTGGCAATGTGGTCTGGAGCCTGAATTGTCCACGATACCATCCGGAGTTCCGCTACGACCCCAACGCGGGATTGGAAGACACACTTACGGCGCGACATTCCTCTCCTGCGGGGTTCCTCTCAGAGGGCAGTTCGGCTTACCGTAAACTATCTACTTCCTCTACGGGCACACTGAGCACATCCGACTTTTTGGAGGCAGACTCGACGCCCGCATCGCCACTCTGGACGGTTGAAAGTTCTTGCCGAGGCGGCTCGGGTATCACCATTCCCTATAATCATACACTTGGACCAGAGGTACTCTAAATTAGAATTGGCATGAACAATAAGCTGACGTCAGGAAGTATCTCAAGGCACCTCACGAATACGTGCGCTCGCTGCCGTCCAAGGGGTTTCGTCACAAACTGGCGGATGCGCTGAATCTATGGACGCAGCTACCCGAGGCGACGCTTGCTGGAATCAAAGGAGTTGTGGATCATCTTCACAATGCATCTTTAATGTATACATACGTATTCTGTGGATTTGTTTAGAGGTTAACAAGTACACAGACTGGACGACGTTGAAGATGATTCAGAGCTGCGTCGAGGTCAGCCCGCAGCGCACGTCGTCTTTGGCAAACCTCAGACTATCAACGCAGGGAGTTTCGCAATTTTAGAGGCTATAGGCAAAGCAAGAAATCTGAGCGTACCAAATGCTCTTGATATTACGCTTGGTAGGCTGCAATGGTTACCCTGGTGCGCAAGCAACTGACTTTGTCAAGAGCAATTGCGAGAGCTTCACATTGGTCAGAGTCACGATTTAGAGTGGACTAGGCTTGGTTACTGTCCTTCTGAATCAGATTACATCACGATGGTGGAGAAGAGTAAGCTAGAAGTGGACGCGGATGTGACAGTTGCTGACCTTTTTAGAAACGGGTGGTTTATTTCACCTTTTGTCTCGTCTGATGAGTACCAGGATCGAGAAGTGGTAGGTTGAAAGCTCTCAAATAGTCGAAGCTCTAACAATCTCTAGTATTTCGCTGGATATACATAGGCTTATTACCTTAATGGGTATCTACTTCCAGATACGCGATGACTATCAAAATCTCAATTCGCTTGAGGTAAGCCGTTTATGATGGGGTGGTTTGAATCGACTCACAAATAAGTATCAGGAACAAAAAGGCTTTTGCGAGGACCTAGATGAAGGCAAACTTTCCTTTCCCTTGGTCCACTGCCTGAAGTCGAGCCCGGGTGATATCCGACTTCGTGGGATTCTGCAGCGCCGACATGGTACAGGAGGCCTAAGCAGATCATTAAAACTCATCGTTCTGGAAATTTTGCAAGACTCAGGAAGCATGTCTTATACGCTACAGGCTCTGAGGGGCTTGAAGGTGCAGATTGACGAGACCATGCGACAATTGGAGAGTCAGACTGGAAAGACAAACTGGATTATGCGATTGCTCCTACAAAAGTTTAGTTTATAAACAATCCGCGCTTCCATTTCATGCAGGCGAAATTAGTTTTGCGCACGAGAAAAGATAAGCAGAGCTTCGGAACCTAGTCATAAGTAACATGAGTCCCGCGGACATGCCACGATAACTTACAGACTCTATGCTTGACTGTCCAATGCTACGGAGATTTCTAACGCCGAAAGGCCCCGCTACGAGAATCTTGGTTTCCCGTACTCACAGCTGCTAACCATACACTATAGCTTTATATCACTGAATCAGAAAGCCCGTCTTATAAAGTTGTCGAGGTAGTGACAAAGGTGGATCTCCAGCTAGCCCCCGTCGTCGACATTAAGTTAAATAAGTCCGATATGGTGGACTATATTAATATATTTTAAGCCTTAGTTGGTTTGTAAGAGGTACTTCAAGAAATGCAGCAGGGAGAGCCCTATGCAACATAGCGAAAATCTTTTAAAGCACAGGATAGCCATCCTCAACCCGGCTCTAAAAAGTGTGGATCTTTGTGACGTACTGTTAAGCCTGCATGCTTCGACGATATGGTCTTTAGCTGCAGGGGACGTCAACCACTGCCAGCAGTAGGGCTTTTTAGCTACACCGTCCTCGAGGAAGTTTGCTTACTTGAACAGCATGGCCCAATTTTCTGATGTTTCCGTTAGGTGTGTTGGATGAAGATAGCTTACAAACATCCGGCGCCATGCGCTATGCTGACAGATGCGAAACAGTTTAGTTCGCTATCGCTCTTGCTCATCTTGGGCCCCGGCCCCTCTGGGATTATCCGACATCCAGGTATAGTTGGTGAGTAGTCTCCGGTTCACCCCACCGCTAACCCTCCTAGGCGCCTAGCTTTGAAACCAACCGCTTTGTCCTCATACATACTTTCAAATGCTGTTGAAACCTCACCTTTCAAATGGTGCGGATCCTGTTCAATGGCTGCCACGAGAAAGCAATACTCCTGGAGCAGACCGCAAGTTTCTGAAGCTGGCTTGCAAGCCAAGAGAAAGGAAAAGAGAGGATACTGTCCGCAAGATATATGCCATAGCACTAAGGGAGGTCTACCCTCGGGGCTGACATACATCCACGCGATGCCATGTAAGGTACTCCTCTATTAGTGCCGATGGAACCAACTTGTCTTGGCACTTGTTAGCGACATATATGGATCGAGACTAGATTGCGGGGTTAGGCACTCCGTCCGCCACACTAGCCGTAACAGCCACTCCTGAGACTTTCTAGGGGTGCATTGGGCAGGTGGAGGGTTGCAGTCATCTGCACGCTCTTCGTTGGCCCCAGATGACTGCAGGAGACGCAGGCTCCTTCACGGACAAGTCTTCCCACTTGCCGCTTGAGGTTTACCGGTGCGGTAGCACAGGTCGGACTACCTGATGGGGGCTCCCGATCCACATAAAACGCCGAGTATGTAAAATTCATCACCCTTTCCTATGGGCATTTTGGAGTTTCATTCGGCAAAACGAGATATCTGGAGACGTACTTGGACAGGTGGACAAGATGGGGTTGTCTGTCACCGTACTCATGGGCTGACCGAAACGCCTTACCTCGATTTGCTGTGATGCTCTCTCCCCTTGCGGCTTTTCGGCGCTCACTAGGAATAGACATGCAGTTGAAATCAGATGTAATACATTAGCGAAAGACTCCATGTCATTCCTCTCAACCTCGGAGCCGGAGAATACGAACAAGGACTTCATATCATTGGCTTGGGAGCGCCTTCCGTATAACGTTGGCCGAGGTTCCAAACAATGTCGAAAGAGGTGATGTCAAGCTATTTTATTCCGACGCTCAATGGCGCCTCGCTACTTCCTTCGCGTGTATGTTACGTTGCAGCTGTCACGGCGACTACCGACGATGCACGGTAGGGGACTTCTTAAGGCTGCCATCCGCCCGGTAAAGAAGTATGTTGGGTTTCTGTATTGAGTCGGAATTCAAATATTCTGCATAATGTATCTTCACTTCACTTTTGTTATTTCTTCCCTCACGCTGCTTCTGGACGGAGTGACGGCAGCAGTAATCAAGCGCCGCGCTTCAGCAGGATGCGGCCGATCCCATAACTTCATTGGGGAGTCGCGAGAATTCAGCTTCGAGAGCAGTGGCGGTACAAGAACTTACCGAATTCATTTGCCGTCGGGCTACAACGTGAACGAAGCGCAGCCTTTACTTTTGGCGTACCATGGGTCCGGGGGGAACCCGGCGAGCTTCGAGGCGGAGACCGGGTTTTCTGACGAGAGCCTCAACCCGGACATGATCACAGTGTATCCAGCTGGAGTCAACGTAAGCGTTAGGCGTAAGATTAATTGACACCCTGTCCGCTAAACAATTGCCAGGGAAACTGGCAGGGGCCGTCGTACGCTACGCCGGGAGTGAGCGACAAGGTTTTCACCACGGATCTGGTCAACCGCATCAAGGATAACTATTGTGTTGACGAAACCCGGGTCTATGCCACAGGAAACTCCAACGGAGGCGGGTTTGTTGGCACTCTCGCCTGCTCTCCGGGACATGGTGGGCAATTCGCGGCCTTCGCTCCAGTTGCCGCGGCCCTGTACACTGACGTCAATGGAGACGATCAGTGTACCCCAGCCCGTTCCCCACTGCCGATCATGGAGACACACGGCACCGCAGACCCGACCATCCCGTACAACGGGACCCCTGACGGACGAGGCGGGCCTCTTCCTGCCATCCCCGAATGGCTCGGACGCTGGGCTGCTCGAAACGGCTGCACTGGATCAACAACGACAGATCGCGGTAATGGTGTCAGCGACCAGAGTTGGACGTGTGCTGGCATTGACGGGTTGCTCCGACACATCAAAATTGAGGGTCATGACCATAGCTACCCGGGAGCCGGCAACGGACAGATCTACATCACGCCGGTCATCCTCGAATTCCTATCGGCAAACTACAGGTCTTGATCCAGCGCTTGCAAGAAAGCTCACTCTCGCCTGTCGATGCTCTCTTGAAGGACAAAATACTTTCCCTCTTGATCAGAGTTCGACAGCCGCTTCTGCAACAAGGAAGGCCAGGGGAAAGAAATAAAATTGAAAATAGAAGAAATTGGTAGTTTGCTGGGGCTTGTAGCACACACGTCGTGTGGACCACTCCGGATTACGAAGATGTCCTCAATGAGCAACGAGTCGAAATCTCCAATTTGCTCGCCACCGATCTTAGACATTTGGATTCTAGCAGCGTGATTCTGTGTTCAAAAATTCAACGGTGCACTGGTCTGGGGTAGTCGCGACTTGGAGCTCAACCACCAGGCGTTGAATCTGTTCTGTCGGCTACATTCAATCAATGCGAGTTGCTTGCCAACTTCGGATTACGATCCTGTAGAATCATGACCGTAGGGAACTTATGATCACTGGGAGCCTGGGATTGATAGGTCAGCGGTCGTCTAAGCCAAGTTAGAGGGCGGACTTAAAATCTACCGCTCCTTGGTGTCGGTCCCCAAACGCAAGGGCCCAATGCGCATAAGATGTACCCTGAATTGGCTGCGATCCTGGCGTGCGGCTTTCTCCAAGTAAGTGCAATTTCTTGAGTTCAATCTTGCCATTCAACGTCGGTCGGAGCGTTCTCCTCAGCTTACAGCAGGTCTGTACTGTCTTCAGCCGTTACTCAGGCTCAAGTTGGCCAATAACCATCGCTGCACGGACTTGCTTCACCGAGTTTGAGTGTAAATAGCACGTTGATTCGAGAAAATTATCTGCACTGGGCCTGTATTCCAAATATCTCGCGCCGTTTGTGTCCACAGTCTGCAATCGCGTGCTACAAACAGTTCATGAGTGGTGGATCGCAGTCTACATTGTTCTGTGGGCAGGCATCTAGAAAGCATGACGCTCACAGAACTCTGCGAAGACCTTCTACTATAGCATTTTTAGCTTCAAAGGCAAGTTCGAAGCGACCCTACCAAACTTCACTTTTCCATCAATGGCTTTGATGATGGGCCCATGCACTTCAACTTCATTGTCGATTTTGGCCAAAACAACTACAGAACTTCTCCTGGTCGATTTTCAAGTGTCCTAACTGTTCTTTACGCGATGAGAGAGATCGAGAGCTTGTTAGGGAGCTTGCGTGTTTATGAAGGTTTCACGAGCTTAGCCCGGAGAGGCAGCAGGTGCGATTGGTGAAACCATACATCATGCACCTAACCACGTGGAAGGCTGAGAGTTGAAAGCTCAATTCAAAAAGATTAATGAAACTTGCTGAGATCAGAGACTACATTCGTGTGAAAGCAATAGTGAAGAGCGAAGTGAACATGGGTTCGACTGCCCCCGCTTTCCCGTCCAGTCCCAGAACACGCAATAGAGTACCCGGGCCAACTTTATCGACGTGAGCTCTCCGTTCAGAAGGTTGCTCATGACCCCTGTCCGAGCTCGCTCCTCGACAGGACCCCATCCAGTACTTGCATGAGCCTGCGGGTACAGTTGCGTACAAGGCTTATCGATCTCCAAGCAACGAATCTGTCAGGTCTAACCAGAACGCAACCATCGTCTCCGACCCCTCTCAAAGTGTGCCAGTCTCTGTGAACGTCAATGTAATCCAGTCCGGCGCCAATCCCAAAGCAGTTGACAGGTATGCCGGTTTTCTCGCGGATTTCACGGGCGGCAGCTCGCCAAGCCTCGCCACCAACGCCTGTAATAAGACAGAAGCTACCCTTGCCAGCGAGATCCAGCGTCGATCTCATCTGCCCTCGGGATGGAACATCAATCCATGCGTGGGGCAACCGACTTCCGGGATATGAGAGTACTTGGACTTCCACAATCGGGTCGCCGCTCAGGGTCGGTTTTGGGGAGATCTCATCCTCGGTGCAGATTGCACTAGAGCTGTACCAGTGGTTGTGAGCGAGACCAAGGCTTTCCACTTCCTGTCTTTTGGTCTCCAGAGCGCGGTGAAGCTTTGCGCGGCGGGCTGATCCAGCGGCAGATCCGACTGCCAACTCAGAGACTTGTTTAAGTCCTTCCTCAGGTGAGGTAGCTAACATCCCTAGGGCTTCCCAAACGTCATTGTTAGCCCGGAGCTGCATGTTTGATTCTTTGACGAGCATTTGACCGATTGGTCGACGCTCCACAGTAAACGTATCCAGGAGGCCACGACCTGCCAGGCCCTTGGAAACATAGGCAATCTTCCAAGCCAAGTTGTACGCATCCTGGATACAGGTGTTGCTACCGAGGCCGTATGTGGGAGGATGGCGATGAGCTGCATCACCAAGGATAAAAGCGTTAGATCCTCTCTTGCTGTATTCCGTGGCTACGGAGTCACGGGCAGACCAAGGATCCAAGGCCAGAACCTCAATGTTGAGGCTGTCATCGCCGACCATCTCTCGGACGCAGGCAACGGTTCTCAGGTCGTCCTTTTCCATTCCTTCGAAGGGGTTGCTTCCACCAGGCCCAGACGCAACCACGACCCATTCAGTCCACGGCCGAACTAGGCGCAAGAGGCCAAAGATGCCCGGGAAGACAGAATTGTCGGGCTTGACGATCCAATTAAGAGATGCCTGGCGCTCTTCAATCGCATACTTTGTAAGATCGGCCCGTATGAGGATATTGCAGGCCCTAACACCGACCGGATTGGTCACGTACTCGAAGTGGAGGGATCGCGGAACCACTCGTCGGCGCCAAAGAGGTAGTTGGACCGGACAGGAAAAGTCTGTTCGGTGATGTGGTCGCGCAGGGTGCAGATAAAACCTTGCGTTCCGGGATATTCTCCCGTTGTTTCGATGCTGACCACTTCAGTAGAGAATCTGGTCTTGAAGTTATGATGGGAGGCATAACGGCCAAGAATTGGCTCCAGATATCGTTGGGGAAGGTCGATATATTCACAAGGCGTGATCTCCTTCAATCTTCCCTACCAAACATGACCACGTCGGCGACAGTTTCAAAATATCAATATCGCATGGAACTTACTGCGACAGAGGGTCTCTCCCCGAATGCGGCAACACGGCCGTATTCTTCTCCATTGAAGCTCCGAGAGAAGCGCATGGAGAGTGCACGGGGACCTCGGATTCCAAGACGAAGCGCTTCTTCCTCAAGGTCAATGTCGCGAAGGCATTCTATAACGGGTCAGGCTGTAAATACAAGAGTGTACTGACAGAGCAATCGAATACCCAGCGCGAAAGGGTTGAACCCGTGAGCTCTGGGGGTATACGCCGTCACGGGCTCTTTGGATACTACCAGGCCGCTTAAACCTGATTGAGATATTTAGCAAAGGGTTGGGAGTTAGATGCCATGGGCGGTACCGTTTTGGCCCAGAAAAGCAAGCTAGCGTCGGCAGGACCAGCGCCAACAATGAGTATATCGGTTTGCACCATGGTATACATGTCGCGTGTTGATTGGTTTCAGTGCATACAAGAATTTCGAGAGAGTCAGACATCTACAATATATTTATATTCATATTTGGCGGCAAACTGAAAAGCGAACACCGCTATGCCACCGCGGGCTCTGTGGACGAGGCGCGAGACCGGAGGATGGGGACTTCTCGAAGTGCCGCCATTCGCCGGGGAAGTGGATCTCCTTCTTGACTTGCATTTCTCGATATAGGCCGCATTCCCCTCAACTACCGTCCCCCACGTCTTCCCGCCATAGCGCCATGAGCTTGATTTCTTATGCTTGTTTTTAGTTTGCATTTCATGTCTTTTTTCTTCTACCTTTCATCTTCTCGCAATTAAGCGTTAGGCTCGCATGAATGTCAACACTTAGTACACTCGAGATACCTCAATACGCTTTTGATCATTTGTTCCAAGTAGTCCTGACTCCTGGCCTTGTCTCAGCTGCGGATTAAATGGCCGATTCTCATTTCTCGGTATGTCTTATTTCTTGCATCAGCTCTTTGCCTTATTCAGATCTATTCCTACATTTGGCTACAGCGCCGCTTGTGGACCAGTCCCAGGACCATGTGGTTGCTCCCGCCTCGTTTACCATATTGGCCTAAAAAGAAGCAAGAAGACCCAGAGTAAAAGCGTCATTTACTAGCGTCGACCCAGGAAAAGATTCAGAGCTACATTTCCAAGGCGAAGAAAGGACGGGCTAGACCTACCCAAGCGGCGCTATTGCCGTTTTATTCAACCGTGAACCTTGTCATGGCGGTAAAACATCACAACCATGTACGTGTATCTCCAATGCAAAGAAGGATGATATTAGCATATTCTCAAAAGCCTTGAAGTAAACTTTGTCCGAATTCATAGAACCATCTAAAAAGAATAACTTTCGTAGCGTTAGTAAAGGGCTTCTCAAGGAGATAATTCGAGGTGCTTGGTCGTCAGATCAGTCTCGACCAGGACATTAGGTGAAAATTCATCTTCACACCAGCCAGAACGCGTCACTCTGAGCGAGTGATGATAGGTGACTGAAGTCAAGAGTCTAGGAATACGATATGATACACACACGAAGCTATACAATAGCGATTAGCTCCTCCTGCACGAGATACTGGTTCTTTTCAGCGATCACTTTGATCTTGCTTGCCATCCAAATTACGACGTAGCATTGCCACTCACGACGGTGGGAGCCTTCATTTATGGCTTTGTCGATCAAAAGAAAGAAAGCAACAAGGCAATAAACGTAAGCAAAATTCAAAAAGAAGAGACGACGGCGCGCTCCTTGCACCGAAAACATCCATTCTGAAAGAGATACACTCAGAGCTATCATGGGTCTCTAAGGTTGAAGATAGCCCTGTAAGGCAATTCTGTTACGGAAGTCACGGGAAAATTGCTCGCTCACAAAATTGGCTATTATGGGCGATGAGCTTTGGGAAGCGGTTATCTTGTTTTGGACGTGAAGTCTACAGAGCACAGAGGACTGGACATTCTGTGCAGTTCTAAATTAAGACCAAGCGGTACGTAATCCCCCGAAACCTTAAAAATGAGTTTTTGAATATTCTCCCTTGAGTTTCCCCTCAGATCCGGGGGTTATTCTCTCTGAAGAACTCTTCTAAGCTTTTCCATTTCAGGTCGGGGTAACGTCCGTTATCTAGCGGGTCGTTCTTTCCATCTCCGGACATCATGTTCTCCATGTACTGCATTGCTTGCCAGGTAGGCATCAACTCGTCCTCCCCGCCGAGAAGGCGCATGGCCCGAATCGTCGCCTTCACCACGGCAGGCGGACCCATCCATTTGACAGTGTACTGATGACCTGTCACCTTCGTCTGTGCATCAGCCATATCCTGAGCACTGGTGACTGTGCTGGCGATGCGGAGGAAATGCGGTGCTGGATTTGGATCGACGGCCACAGCAGCAGTGTAAGCAGCAGTATCGGCCATAGTCGTGAAGTCAAGGGGCTGCGTTGGCTGACCAATGTAAGGAACTCTACGGGTCTTGTGGTCGATCATGGGGCCATGACCTGCCAGTAAATCCATAAAAGCTCCGTTTAGAATGCTTGTCCACGAGATTCCAGACTCTTCGAGTTTCTTATGAAATTCCCGACGGAGGTCAAGGTTGCGATTTGACCCGGGGTTTGTCTTGGTGAAGTCCAAAGAGAAGTCAGAAGGTATAAAACGTAGCACACCTGCAGCTTTAGACGCGTCGAGCAAGTCGCCTTGAGCGCCGTGCATCACGTTCTCGAGGCCCTGTAGACTAGACACAACGGCCATAGCTCCAGCAAGCTCGCGAGTCAAGATAGGTATATTCGAGAGGTCCATCGGCACAATGGTCGCCCCTGCCTTGGCTATGTCTTCAGTGCGAGAAGCACTCGTGTTCGGGCGGACAAGAGCTTTAACAACGACCCCACGAGCCAGAACAGCCTTGGTTATCAGCTTCCCAAGTGCGCCGGTGGCGCCAGCAACGACGACGAAGCCCGTCTTTGTTGTCATCATGTGTCGAATTTCAGGGCAGTAAAATGTAGGATAATTCGCAATGAGAAGTTGGAGGTAATGGTCGCCGTATTTTCTGGTGATGTGTTATATAAATTGGGGAGAACCTCGATGTAAATGCGTTCTGGTTGGGAATGCCACTGAATCGGGAAGGCGCTAACTCCGGGTTCGCTATGTCGAGAGGGGTCCGCTCGCCAAGTTCTGGAGCCGATTACAAGGTTGCGGACATAGAATCCGTCCTCTGCACAAGATGGATGGAACTCCGCAATGTAACTACGGCGATGGAGTCGATGACGACTACAATATCGGATGATACAGCCTCAACAGCGGAGATTCTATATTGGCCCCTCTGATATCGACTCTCCGGGCATCCTCGGAGATAACGGGTACCTTTTAGGGGACTTGGGTTGCTTTGAGGAGGGTTGCCCCCACTCCGTCGGCAGTCGGTGGCCCGAGACCAATCTACAAGACAATCTGTCAATGGGTCATCCCGCGCGCGGCTCACAATACTTGGCAACCTCAGCGGGCGTAACTTCGAGAAGCTCGAACTTAGGGGCTGTGTAATATAATATACCAAGACAGTAGGGTCTGCTATCGCTTGCCTCACGGTCGTGTCCAAACTGAGTCCCAAATCATGAACAAAGGTTCTCATGTCTTTATGTTGTCTCCACTCAAGAGAAGTGATGGACGGACAACCAATGCATATGATTTCCTTGCGGATATACTAGATATAAGGAGCCACTTACGTGGTGGTAGTAGTTGCCCTCATCGCAGAGAAGCATCAAGCCCTCAAAATTGGCGATCAACGAGACAAACTAACTTCCCAAAGATGTCTTGGAACAAAGACGAGTAAGCAATTCACGAATGTGGTCATTCGCTTTCTTCGTTTTCGGGGACCTATGGATATTGGAAAGGTTTGCGACACACTTAGGTCAGAAACGGCCGAACATCGGTCCGCTTGCCAAATTCGACTAGCCTCAGCCATTATTTTTAGGTTCCAATTCCAGTGCGTCGCCTCAGCCTGCCGATCAGTGCCGCGTATGTGGGAACCGCCTCCAGCCGCATACAAGATCGCCGGCTTTCGTATAAGCCGTATCGACACAATGTCCCGACGAAAGAGATCCGAGACTAGCAATGGCTGATGGACAATTCGCTTATCCTCCGATTTTTCAAAAGCGGATACCCAGCTGAATGAATCCACGTTGCATGATCGGCACTTTCGCAGCCGCTTCCACTAAATCAGGATCTCAGCTGCTGACTGACACCTGCCGCAGCTATCCCGAAAGTACACGACTCGCGAGCCCACGATCTGGTATAAATACCGAGACGATCGCGAATGTTTCCACTTCCTGAGGTGCACCACGCGTCGTTCTCAGCGAAGAAGAATATAGAAAATCACCCAACAGTCACCATGCAGTTCAGGCTCCTTGCTATCACAGCGGTTCTGCCGCTTGTGAGCGCCTATCCCATCACTGTCGATGGGGTCAACTGCCGCGCTGGTCCTGGAACAGGTGAGAAAATTGTCAAGAAGTACGCCATCGGAACCGACGTCGATGTAATCTGCCAGCAACATGGCCAGATGATTGAGCACAACACCCTCTGGGACAAAACTGGCGATGACTGCTATGTTTCCGACTACTACGTCAAAACCGGATCTGATAGTATGATCGCCGACTACTGCGACAATAGCTGGAAAGAGCCGGAGGACAGCTCCGAGTACAAGGGCAAGATCACTCGCAAGGAGATCATGGAGCGTGCCAATTTCTGGATCCAGCAGCATATTCCATACTCCATGACCGGCTATGAGCCTGATCACCTTGGCCGCGACTACCGCACAGACTGTTCTGGCTTCATCTCCATGGCCTTCCATGCCGCACCCGCTTATTCCACCATCAATCTCCCAGACATTGCTCAATCCATAGAGTGGGGCGAGCTTAAGGAAGGAGACTTTGTGGGCACCCTAGGTGAGGGCACTGGAGGCAAGTACGGCCACGTCACCCTGTTCAAGTCCTGGGTCGACGACGAGCAGACAGTCTACAACACGGTCGAATGCAAAGGAACTGATGGCTGCGTCGAATACCAACGGGAGAAGGCCTGGACTAATTATGGGTACACATCGAAACCTTACCGCTACACAAATGTTGAGGAAGAATGAATGTGCTTTGTGGGGATGGTTTACTGCACAAAGGTGCGGGGCTTTGATGGAGAGTACAAGACGGTGAAGATCCTGTGCCAGGCAACATGCAAAGAAGCCCTTCAGCTTCTGGTGCAGTTAAAGGGAATGTGATGTCCTCGTCAGTGAGATATATAGATGATAGGAAATGCAGCTGTTTGGATCGTTCCATTCAACATAATAACCAGGGGTCAGCGTGGGATGCCCACAATGCGGCCAATAATTCAACGGCCAAGAGTTCAGCATACTGTGCTTGAGTGTGTCATCATAACCCTCTGCGCGCGTTCGCCGAAGCTACGAAAAGATGACTCATGTCGACCGAAGCAACCCAATCCACAGTTTTGTCGATGCTCGGAGTAAAGTATTTATACACCGTCAGCCATCCTTGAGACCCTGACAAATATTACGCCGTTGCTAGAGGATGTTTCCAGGCGAAAAAGTATAGAAGTATCTCCTCATGCTGGGTCATTAGGACGTTCTTATCTCATCGGGGTAGAAAGCCCTGAATTTATTTCCCTTGACACGCTTCGGTGTCAGAACGAAGATCTGAGTACAGCCGGACTGCCTTTCCTTCCGGGCTGCCCGTTGGCATAATGGTAAACTTACACCCTCTGTCCGGTACAAGTACTTAGCTCAGCTATTTCCGCATGTTTCTCAGCTAGATAGGTAGGAGCTGTTTATGAAATAGCTGTTTACGAAATAGCCGTTTCTTCATTGTCAATGCCTTCGGAGATCTGACCTATCTGTCTCTGCCACAAATATGTGTGGTATAAAGAACGGGTGCATCGTTTTGTTGTCTAAGCTCAACCGAGCCCAATAAAAGGTTTGTTCTACCCTTATGAAGAATATGGGTTTGTATGACTGCGAGGGGTGAGCAACGTGGAGTGTGATTTTAGTAAACTCGATATGGGGTGTGATGGCGGGACCCAATATCCCGATTATTACACAACGGACTTGAAAAGAGGCCGGACAACTCAAATGCAATAGCTCAAGGTTCTTGAGGTGTGATCAATCAAAGAACGCTCACCCAACTGGATTGTGGGAGCATGGGTTTGAGCATGAAGTTATGGACCTTGTTGGACAATGTAATTGGGGCGTCTGGATTTTTTGCTTACGAATCAAGAGTATTTTAAGTCTTTCTAGTTTTGATCGTAGCACTGGAAATCGCAAGGGGGTGGAAATCGTTCACATGGAGCTGTTGAACACAAGGTGTTTCCATGGGCTGCCTGTCTCAGTCACAAGCTGATCTGCCCATGTGGAGAAGTTTCCCAAATCTGAGATGCGATAGACCTAGCCGTATTCTTAATGATGCATTGTTGTTGAAATAGACCACCTATATTCAAGCAAGAGGCCACCGGACGACCGTACTAAAGGACATTGCCACAGATGCCGCTACCGTACGCGCAAACGACACACGCATATGGGCCAAATCGGAGCGCCCTGCCTAAAAATAACCCGATATTAAAGCACGATACGGTTCTAGCAGGTTTTAGAAGCATATTTGTCCTACAAGCGAAAATTGACGATGTAATGCCCCTGCTGGTAACACGTCTAACCCGTGTTATACAATGCGCGCGAGTTTTTTACTTGCTTCCACGCAAAGACCGGTGCAGAGACACATGCCGACATACTTGCTATCCAACCCCACCACTGTAGAGCCATAGCATGCTCAATTCTTCGGATAGCCATTAGGATTGGAGGCTGGACAGTAGTCTCCCACCTCACTAGAGATTAATGGGGACTGAAGTGTGGAGCTATAGCTTCATTGCACTAAGCACGGAAGTCCAGTAGCCAAAGGAAAAGACGCAGCAGATCATGAGGGTCATGCGTGTGGTGGCATGTGAGTGGCAAAAAGTGTGCGAGGGCTTACCTACGACAGGTATGAAAGTCCTAATAGCGGAAAAAGGGCTTTGGACAACAAGTTATGAGACATATTACTTACGGGGTTGTGCTGCCGCGTTCAAGATATTAGCACCAAGGTTCATGTGTCAGAACACATAACGCGAAGCGTGTCGTTTCAAAAAGAAAATGTCCGGGATAGTGAGCTCCAGCTCAACACTTCTGGGGTTCAGGCAAAACCTCGATTGACTTTCCTTCATCTTTGAAAGCTACGTGATGTACCTACGTAGTATCCGGTAATTATACCTTTCGAAGGCTCAGTCCGAGTATGCACGTCCCATATCTTGTGCAGTCTGATTGCCGTGTCTCTGGCCCTGCGTAGGTTAATTTTCCTTAGCTTCTATCGCAACTGAACAATGTCTCAGCGCAGCGTCATCGATATGCAGCCTTGACTCAGATATCAGTGTCTCGGCTGTACTCTCTTGCCAGCTGAGCTAGGGTACGTACCGACAACGCGAAAGCGGCAATGAATCTCATTCCACGCCCACCTATGAATGTGGATTTGACTAATCTGGCTTAATATTAATTTCTAAGAGAGATGCACCCCCGCTCGCTTGCTACTTCTGGAAAAGAGATGTCTAGCTTAGCTAGTAGTGGGGAAACAGGGCTGATGTTCTTGTTTGGGTTGGGGCTATGCTTCTTGTATGTTCGTCTTCACTTTTTAGCAAAGGTCATTTCAACATCTTCCGTTTCCTGACATCGAGATCTCAAAAGGCTTGGACCGTCTTCACTGTCTCGATATGTGGACGAAGGATCCATTGGACCGTGCGTCAAGCACTCTTTACTCGGAATTGCCACACGTCGATGGCGCCCATTGTGGATCAAAGGAATGGGTTACGATGGAAGAAGTATTGGGGCACCCGGAAGAATGGAATCATGCTGGGGGCTTTAATTGCAAAATTGGTTCATATCAAGATCTTTCCAACAGCTACAGTCTCGATTGTAATGCATCAGCCGTCATGAGCAAGGGTGAGAATGACTGCGCAATGTCTTCTTAATCTAGCGTGCGTACCGAGATGGCGAGAAATCCTGTCAGGTCCTCATATGCTTTAGTTCGGTAGCCGTGGGGCTCAAAGCATCGAAACCTTGCGGTGTTGCTCCTCCTTCTGAATCTTAACTTTTTGGATGTTATTTTCGGCAATACTATGATGCTTCAAGATCTTCAAAGCTCTCTAAAATAAGTCTTTTGACGCAAATATGTGCCACCCCTGACTTTCCACACAACCAGTAGTCGAGATGCTTGGCACTGTTCTTTCGGCTTTTAAGAAGGCTATAATAATCGTTGAAATGGACGTCAAAATATAACAACAGCTTGGGCTGTCGTGTACCGGGGCCGTCATGTACCAAGAAAAGTCGAGCCCCAGGCCAGAAACCTCACATTTGTGGCTCCGGTCTTGAGAATGTTAGCCGCGGAATTGAATTCTTGCAGTTCGACCTCTTAGAGGAAATTGATGAACCACCAGCAGCCCATCGCCGCTGTTTCGGACGCTAGACTTGGGATGTGGACCTCGGAACGTGGGCGAAACAAGTACAAGTGTCTATCATCGCGTCGCGGAATGACATGGGACTGGAAGATTGGTGTCGCATCATGAATCACGTGACTCGTCACCATGCGGATCTCCGAGTCATGGGAAACTCAGTCAATGTAGAACTCCGTCGTTTCATTGCATCCTACATTTTGCAATTGGGTTTGCCATACGTCGTAGGTCCAAGGGGCTCTGAGTGTTCATGTACGAAGGCTCGGTTAACGTGCCGACGGATAAGGCGGCGTGGGCGTGGGGCGTGCTGGACAAAAATCCCCAGTCAAACAGCCAATTGGATTACACCGAATAGAAAGTGCTGTTCCCTTTGAAGTCAGATCTCGGCAGTTTGGAGCCGAGACTTTTCTTACCTGCCAGAACGGGCACAGATGTTCGGGTGCTATCAACAACATCTCAAATAGGAGAACTTTTGGTAAATGAGGAATGCGGAGGGGTCGCGGTGATCAATTCGCTTGATGTACTTAACGGAGTCGGCCCATTCCAACCAGCAACAGTCAGTTCTTTTTCCGCATTGCAAGTTTGTACATCGTTGTTCTAACACCACCATGGTTCAACTCGCTTTTATTGTGGCTGCGCTGGCGGCGAATGCCGTCAATGCTGCTGCTACTCCGCGTGCTCGCAGCGTCTACCAGCTCAAAGAAACACACCCCGCTCCCAGGAGATGGCAGAAGCGGGAACCCGCTCCCCAGAGCCACGTCATTGACCTACAGATTGGCGTGAGACAGAGCAACTATGAGGAGCTCGAGAAACGCTTGTTCGAAGGTAAAACCTGCTTTTAGACTCAACGGATTGGCGAATTGAAGCACATGTCTGACATTCTCAGTCTCACATCCTGATCATCCTACTTACGGCAATCACCTCAGTCACGAAGATGTCAATGAGCTCATCAAGCCCAGCGAAGAGACTCTGAGTCTTGTTCTCGAGTGGCTTGCCGACAATGACGTAGTACCATCGGCGTATAGCGCTGCCAAAGACTGGATCACGGTTTCGCTGAACGTTAGTATGGTCGAGCGCCTTTTGGACACCAACTACCATACCTATGAGCACGAAAATGGCAATCGTGTCCTTCGTACATCGCAGTGGTCACTGCCTGCACACCTGCACGAACATATTGATGCAATTCAGCCGACAACATCATTCTTCCGTGCCCATGCTCAAAGCGTCGATCATGTCGTTGAGGACTCCACTGCTATCCAATCCATGGAAGCACAGGATTTCGGGTCCAATACGCCTGATAATACCGATGGCGTTTGCAACGTGACTTCTGTGACACCCCAGTGTTTTGAGAAGCTGTACAAGACGAAGGGATACGAAGTCAAGGCGCCCGGCAAGAACCAGATAGGGTTCGCCAACTACCTCGGAGAGCACCCTATCCGCACCGACTTGCGCCTCTTCCTGGCCAAATTTCGCCCGTTCGCTGTGAACGTCGCCAAGAAGTTCAAACAGCTTGTCATTGCTGACGGCCCAGGGGATGGACCTTTGACCCCTGATGATCTGGAAAACTCCAGGTGCAAGGAGGCGAACCTGGATGTGCAAGCCATCGCAGGAATCAACTCGGGCACACCCATCGTAAGCTTTTCTACTGGTGGCAGGTAAGTTGACTCTTTCCTATACTTTCTTTGCCTCCGAAGCCTTAGCTTACGTTAATTGCAGCCCACCTTTTGATCCCAGCCTTTCAACGCCTGAAAATACCAATGAGCCGTACCTCGACTGGGTTAACTGGCTCCTCAAACAACATTCGATCCCTCAAGTTATCTCCACATCATACGGTGACGACGAGCAAACTGTCCCAAAGTCTTACGCGGAGCGCGTTTGCAAGCAGTTCGCTGCCGTCGGCGCTCGAGGAACCTCCCTTCTTTTCTCCAGCGGCGACAACGGCGTCGGCTCGTTTGAGGGATCCGAATGTCTCAGTAACGATGGCAAGAATACGACCAAATTCCTCCCGTCATTCCCTGCCTCGGTGAGTTTGTTCCAGCACCGATGTACCTGAAGTATCGATCTAGAAAATGACTGACCTAATCTTCCAACAGTGTCCTTTCATCACTTCAGTTGGTGCAACCAAGGACTTCTCTCCCGAAGTTGTGGCGTGGCGTCCCGCTTACGTTGGTGAGGACGGGGTCCAGCACGGCAACTACTCTTCTGGAGGTGGATTCAGCAACTATTTCTCCACCCCGCATTACCAGAAGAAAGAAGTAACCAACTACGTCAAGGGCCTGGGCGGCAAATACGATGGTCTATTCAACAAGAAGGGGCGAGGATACCCTGATATCTCAGCCCAAGGGCTGTACTTTGCCTACTTCTGGAACGGTACTGAGGGAGTGATCAGTGGCACCAGCGCCAGTTGTCCGCTAACGGCTGGTATCATCTCTCTGGTTAACGACGCCCTGATTGTTTCAGGAAGGCCGGCGCTGGGCTTTTTGAACCCTTGGCTGTACACAAAGGGGCACAGGGGCTTTACAGACATCACTGGCGGAAGCAACTACGGCTGTGACACTGATGGCTTCGCGGCTACGGAGGGATGGGACCCAGTCACAGGATTTGGCACTCCAATCTTCCCTGACCTAGTAAAGCTCGCAAAGGGTGAGCATTAACTCGAATGTATCTTGGCAATGTGAAGTATAGAAGGCATCATGGGGCTCGCCTTCTTATAGATACTTTGGTCAAGATATGGAGACATTCAGTAGCCCGAATGAGAGAGAATAACTCATGATCTTCCCAGACTCGAAATTCCAGGTCGTCCGTTTCGATATAGGATGTGAAGTCTCGCCCGGATGGCTGAACACATGTCCTTTGGAAATCGAACCCTACATTACCTACCCTGTAGCCCGACAGGCTCAAGCGGCACAATATTGAACCCATGCGCAGCAGCAAAGACCGCGGAAAATGTCACCTGTCATTTGATATCAAGCGAGGGAACTTGAGATGTATTATGTTGGTTTCGTGTCGAGTATCTGACATCCGCCCGTGCTAATGGTTTGATCGCTGTCAAGAAACCGTATTCCATAGCCACAAATGTCCAGGGTCTTGCACAACAGAGCTTTTCTCAAACACTTCAGCGCCGACAATTTAAGCGGCCATGTTGTAATTCTTTTCTTTGGCTGGTAACCCAGGATCTTGCAGTTTCGAACGGCTAAACGGTCCAATTGCAACCATCATTACCATCAGTAGCATTGTTGGGTCCTCTTCAGAAACGCTGCGGCCTGGCAGACAGAACTTTCGTGTGACTCGTGTGCTGACATTCTCGGCATGGGATAATTGGAGCTTATGCATCTGATCAAATGCGCCGACTTGGTTACCTACCGGGGGCGGTATTGAAAGATTCCGTATCCAACCGACTTTACACCTCTGGCGATGTCACCTCCACGTTCGAAGCCGGGTGGGGGAATGGGGCCTTGAAGATTTCGAGATTTGGGCCGCTTTCCACGAGACAGATAAGGATACTGTTTCTTATTCAGTGATGAGTTGCAAGAGCGCGTTGCTTCATCTCCGAAGCCCATTTGGTTCTTTGAATTAGTAAATCTGTTTGCACAGTGAGACAGATGGTCGCATAGTTTGTGACGTTCCATGATCTGCGCAGCAACAAAGGCACCGGCCTGGGAGAAGACAATGTTACCCTAGGTAGGAGTCCCGACTCCGAGGCCAAAATCACTTGTGTGAGCTGCTAAGGTCGTGCCATGGATAGACGGGATACAGGGAGCAATGGCTCGGGTCGGCGCCCAATGAGGCCAACGTTCCAGTGACACAAACTTAAGAATTTGAGCTCATTTCAAGGTCGGGTTGCAGCGAGCGATTTACAGTTCTCTCGTTTTCTTGGGATCTGAATTAGTTCCATAGTTGATTAGATATCGAGGGTTCAACTATCTGATTAGGTCCAAACGGCGGAACACAGGTTTGATGTTGACGGCGCTTGGTTTCTGGCGCGAGGCAATATGCGATTTGGAGCCAACTTGTAGACCGACCCGAGCAAGCCGACAAAGTTCGCGGTGTCCAGCCCACTCAAGCTCAGGCAAGCGAAACCGCGCTTGAAAGTGATCAGATGCGCAAAGAACATTGTCAATGGTGTTGCTCCTGATCCTTGGCTCCATATATCGCCATTTGTAATATGCGGAGTTCGGAATGACTTCGGAGTGCGAGCTTGTAGCGAGCTGGGGCTAGGCTAACGCTATTCAGCGCACACACCAGCATGAAGCATCGCATGTTGAGTAGATTACAAATATAGGTTTGCACGAATTTGACGTCGCTGTGCCTTCGGTGCATAGCTAACGCTTCTTGAGTGTACCATCACAAACATAGGCATTGGGCTATATATGTCATAATGGCCTCCTCTGGAGATTTACCATGCCTCCATCAATTCATCTACTCAACACTCCTCTGACAACTTTCCCTACTCATTCAGCCGATACTTGTTCACTAGAAATCGCGAGATAACATGGCTTCTCCGTGGTCTAAGCAGCCCTTGAAGTCTCTCTACTTTCTTTTCATTGTGCCCGCAACTGTGGCGTCGCTGGCTTACACTGCAGCCTATGGTGTCTTCCGTGGGCTCAGACCAGAACCCTCGTGGTCTTTCAAGAAGGCGGCACTTGTCCAGTTAGTTAAAGATGTCTTCCTCCGACATCTGTGCGCTCTCCGCCTGCCATCTCCTCTCTCGCTTGAGCCTGGCTTAGAAGGCGGCAGATTCGTCGTCATCCAACCCACGAATGAGGCTCAGATCACAGGTCCAGTAGACGACACTGAGATCAAGCCGATCAAGCTGGGCGGCACCTGGACACCAGCCTCGGTCCAGAAACCGAATGAAGCACTCATCGCCCTGCACTTCCATGGAGGTGCTTATGTGATGGGCGATGGGCGAGACGCAGACACAGGCTTCATCGCTCAGAATCTGCTAAAGAACACACCCTGCACACACGTCTTGGCGCCTCAGTATAGGCTTGCCAACAACCCTGGTGGCCGGTTCCCTGCAGCACTCCAAGACGCTCTTTCGGCTTACTCATACCTACTAAATGACGTCGGGATCCCTGCTTCGAATATCGTACTCAGCGGAGATTCAGCCGGGGCGAATCTAGCAATCGCCTTGCTCAGGTACATCGCAGATCATGGGTCCCAAATTGGTCTTCCTTGGCCTCGGACGGCCCTACTCTGGTCTCCTTGGGTTGAAGTGGCCTCGGCGTTGGACCCCAAAAACATGGAAAGGCATCGCAATTACTCCACCGACTACCTCCACAGCGCCTTCGGCAACTGGGGCGCGGAAGCCTTGACTGGTATTGGGGCCATTTCAGCGGAGGATCCTTACCTTTCTCCATTGCGGGAACCATTCCATATCGAAGTACCGATCTGGGTCCAAACCTGCGGCAAAGAGGTGTTTTATGACGACAACGTCCGATTCGTCGAGGGGTTTCGAGGTGCCGGGACCGACGTGGACTTTTACGTGGAGGAAGACGCCCCACACGACGTGATCATGATGGGAGCCAGGATCGGATTTGAACCGGAAGCAGAGAGGTGTGCGGTCAAAGCAGGGGAATTTTTGAAGCGGACTGCCTGATGTAATAGGTGTGGAAAGAATAAGATGATGCAGGCGACATCAATGAGCAGCAGTGTTGCGGTGATACCCTGCCCTCGGCATTCAGCTATTTCGCCCACGCCACGTAGGTTTAAATAGCATCTAAAATAACATTTTCTGCCGGAATACCGATTTATATCTGCGTAAAGACAAGCTATCATCAGAGTATGATACTTCTGAAGAATCATTTGCACCAGCATCTTCATAACATTGGCCTCTTTTGATGTTTGAAAACGTTCTGCTCGACGAGGCTATATCAGATGTTGACTAATGATCGAGTCGTTCCTAAAGCCACAACGCTTTATAACACTCTGTTTAGGAGATTGGCTTGAACAAAAGCACAATGCACGATTGGGACTCTGATAGCCACCAGCCGCTTAGCTTATTAGTATTTTTCTACGAAACGTTATTGGATGGCCTGGTGCCGACAAGCCTACTAAGCTGTTGCTTGTACAGACATGTCTGCCAATTTTCACTAATTCCGTTTATCGCAACCGACTTGGACGTCCATAGGCGAGGCTGTTTCTCCAGGCCCTGTTTCGTTCTTAGTTAACGAACTCATAAACAAAGTGCGCTTGCTTGTTCCTCCTAATACTGATGCTGGGTGAAAGTTTGCTATCAGTCACCACGAAGAATGCTTCATGACCTAAGGCTGTTAGATTGCTTTCGGTGAACATTTCCAGGAACCAGACAAACGTTAACGCCCAAGACCTAGGCCTGGTCTATTGCATACGGCTATGCTCAGTCTGCGAACGCCGAGTAACACCACGTCTCACATCACGTGGTAATCTCTGCCATTAGCACAAATAATCCTTCCGGTGACCCAACGAGCTTCCTCGCTGGCAAGTAAGCCGGCAACATCAGCCAAATCCTGGGCCCTTTCCCATAGCCCCAAGAACAGGCTTACTCGACTTCAAGACTTCCATCACCTGCTGTTTCATTTCAACAGGTGCCTCTCTGAGAAGCGCATCCTTAGCAGTGGCACCGACCAGGAGTGCGTTTACGGTTGTGCCTAGTGTCTCGGGATCGTTCCCCAGCAGGATGGCCCAGCTACGAGTCAGCGCTTCCATGGTGGCCTTCGTCGCACCCACGAGGTACATTGCTTTGTCAAGATCATCAGATCACCTGAAACGGGCCACCGTTGAAAGAGACTTACGGGTACGGAATCCTGCGGCCTGAAACGCTCGAGATGTTGATGATCCTCGAGTCCGGCTGTATACACCCACTCCGAAACAAGACGTCCACCGTCATCACCCAGGAATGCGTATTGCCGGTTAAAACCTTGCGCACATATTTATCATCCAATGACCCAATAGACCTTGTTTCGTCGTAGGCAGCGTTGTTTGCCAGAATACGTAGCTTGCCTCCGAAGGCATTTCGCAAAGTCTCGGCGATGAGCGTAGGACTCTAGAAGGAGAAGATGTCGGCTGCGATGCCAACCATCCTCGGAGTTTCGTACCCGGAGCCACGGTATATATCCCTGATCTCGCTGCTTAAAGACTAGATTCGATATATTGAGCAGGTGGACGAGTAAGTGGCTAGTATGGAGACAGCGCGGCTCGCGAGGTCGACAGTAATCGCTCGGCCTATTCCTAGCTGGTACCACTATTTAAACGGAAGGTAATACCGTCAGCAAAGGTGATCTGAAAGTAATTCCCTGTCCGAGACACAGGTTGCGGCAATCTCTCTACAATGGGTGAGTGAGTATTACGTGATGACTGCGATTTTACCTGCCAGGTCCTGGCGCAGTACTCTCGACGAGGCGTTCGTAGCTGTGTCAGAACACATTTTGCATTATCCCTCGATAGACAAATGATGATCGAGGCAGACGGTCCTTCCCATCGACAAGAGTGAATGGGGCGTATGTTTTCGCACTTTGAACATCAATGTGCATTACAAGGAGAGCTCTCTATGTACTCACGCACATAATGTTTTTTGCCTTTGGCCGTTTATGGCGGAAGACATGTTCAGCTCTGATTTCGCTGTATCAGTAAGCCGTTATAGTCGGATCTCGACTTCCCGACCCTGCTTATACCGCGCCCCATGATAAAATATATGTAAACGAGATAATGCCGGCGTTCGTAGGAAGCGGCATCGTCGCGCTACGTTTAGTTTATTCTCGGCCTTGTTCTCGGCGCCGAGCCCCGTTAGAAGCCCTTCTGCGGTACGAGATGCGGCTAGGGAACGAACGGCTAGCGTCGGCGTCGGCGATATCGGGGTTGGTACAAGGGATCTAAGGAGATACTACACTAAAGTCCAAGGTTATTCATCAGTACCTGGCTAAGCTTGGAAGGTGCTTAGATGCCGGCGTCTAATTCGTATTGGCGAATGATAAACTTTCTAGCCATCTTTAGGGTACATATACAGTGCAAACAGCGAGATCATGAATTGAGCAGCCAGGAGACGTTATGTTCCTCTTCGGCTATTCCCGTCGCCTTTAAATTCAATCGAGAGCCGACGCCATAATCTCTCTCGATGAACACGACACCCTACGCAAAAGAGGCAACCGCTCTGCTACTCGCAATTGGCGTGAGGCTGGGGTGAACTGGGATAAACCCATTCGCTCGACGACAGGTCTTCCTTGCGGCAGCTCTATTCGTATGTCACGGAAGGCAGAGATTGACTATTAGTCATGAAAGTGCCGGGTACCCACGGTGACGGTCGTAGCGCAGGTCGGTAACTCGCCGTGTGGCCGTCCAAAGGGTGATCACGCTCGGGCCAGACGAAAGATCCGGCAAATGTGAGATGCAGAGTATTATTCCAAAGCATCAAAACTCAAGAAAGGGACAGCAGCGAAGATAGCACTAGAAGGCTTCAAATAGGATAGATCGATTAGCGAAACATTACCAATCCTATAACTCTCGAAACTATGTCTTAGAAACATAACTCTCACAATCATCCTCAACGCTGCGAGCCATGTTTCTTGCAACGCCATACGGTGGATTTGAGGTGGGCTCGGCCTCGTAGCGCAACATAGATTCCTTTATGTGAGGTTCTGACGTCATCTCGACGGAAAGGATAGAAGCACAGAATAACTGCAGCACTCCTTTGCTTTGCCGCAAACTACGTCCCGAGGTTCATCACTGTTCTTCAATGAGACATTTATGCCCCTTCGGACCTAGAAGGAAGAAGATTTCCGGAACCATCATCTCCTCGCTCATACCCTCTCTGCAAGAGACCTTTGTATTGGGGAACCTGAGGAAGAATCTGGCGGCCCCGTGACGAAGCTCCATATAAGCCAAATGCATCCCGATGCAGACTGTGCCAGTGTAAGCGCTTTATCCTCATCAAATATGTCTTCAGCTTCACTTACTCCTCCCAGCTCGCCCGTATGGCATAAAATGGTCTTTCATCTCCTTAGTGGTGTGTTCCCACCTATATGGATCGAAAGATTCTGGTCGTGGGAATATCCTTGGGTCACGGTGCATGGTGTAGGCCTGTGTACACACGACGGTACCTCCTGGAACCCAATGCGTCCCCAAGGCGGCTCCCTCCCGCGGCACTACCCGCGGGAGACTTGCTGGCGCTGCTGAGTGTAGCCTCAAAGTCTCGTCGATAACGTGGTTCAGGAGCCCCAGCTCTCGCAGATCCCGATCGGAGTAGTCCTGTGGAAGGCTTTTAAGCACTTCGAGAAGCGCGGCCATGATATGCGGAGACCTACACACGGACCAAACCAGATACGTCAGACTATTGGCAGTGGTGTCGGTTCCGGCTACAATATAAGTCATCGCTGCGTTGCGCACTTCATCCGTGGTCAACCTCTCCTCCTCTTTGGCCTTAAACACGTTGGTGAACAAGGTGTGCTGAGCACGCGTCGGATCAGAGTCGAGGAGTCGCTGGTAGCGTTGCACCGAGTCCCTAGAGTACTCCGTTATCCTGTTCGTGGCGTCTCTAGCAGCCCTGAGTAGTGGGAGAGGAACATAATCGGTGAGCGGAATGAGGGAAGGGAACGTGGCCCGAAGGCCAGCGACCGGACCAACACGGGCAAGGTCTTTGGTGTACGCTGACGGCTTGTGTGAGAATAAGAGGTCAGCCGATATTGTAACTGTCAATGGTAGATAGGGTTTTGACTGACTTTCCCTTGTTCGAGAGTCTTGAAAGACTCTCCAAACGTCAGCGTGCCAATAACATCGGTTGCCATAAACGTCCACCATTTCAGAACATCAGCGGCACCACGTTCGCTCATTTCCTCCTCCATCCGCAAGATAGCTAGCGCAGCAAGAGACGCGACCGTCGGCTTAACCTTACTTATGGATGAATCCGACATGGGTCCACCTAGAAGTCTTCTTAATCTCCGATTGTACTGGACATTCGCTGTGTTGAACATATTTGGCTCCGAGGACACCGTGACGTCCGTATAAAAGGATGACTTCACAAATTTCTCCCTGAGGTGATACACATTTTTGACATCGTCAATGTCAACAATGCCTATCTCTCGAGGACTGAGGCGAACAGTAGGTCCGTACTGCTGATGAAGGGAATGCACGTAATGGGTTCGCTGTCCTTTGAGCCAGTGGTATGTGAGGATCGTTCCTGTCCATTTCGAGTACCAAGGTCCTGGGATCTTGGAGATTGGTCTTCGCAGCACGAGAACCGCATACTGAAGGACGCAGGCATGGTCAGTTAGGACACGTTCCACAGAGGGAGTAGTACTTACAAAGAGAACAGTGAAGACAATAATAGAAACGACGAGTCTGAGGTGATATTCGTCTTGCTGGTTTCCGATGATGGACATTGTGAAGAGTGGGCGTGCACTTGGAAGAGAATCTCAGCTACTTTGGTACTCTGCAAAAGCTGACGACGGCAGGAAAACAGCTTTAGGTCGAAGACTACAGGGTATCCGCAATTTGATTCCTTTATGCTGCACTTGTCCACCGCAAAGCGCGGTAAGTGATCAATATCGGACAAGAGCCAAAGTCCGGTACGGTTGGCGCAGACTTTGAATGCCGGAGAAATGGCCTCGATATTCCAATGTCGGCCTTCTGCCAATACCGATGAACGGTAAAAGATCTGTGCCGACCCGTTCTCGCGCATTCATGGCTAGCCGGCTTGTCTCACTCGAATCTCGCACCATCGGCATCTCGCGTTGTCGGCATCTCGCGCTATCGGGTCAAAGGACTCCGTCCGCCCCTGCAAGCAGGTCGACGTTCAATGAAAAAGCGAAGGACACTTGTGCATTGGTCTTGTAACAAGTTTAAAAACTTTTCTGTCTTTCCTTCCTTTTCTAGAACAAAAGGCATCCCCGGTCTATTCCTATTTACCCGACAATCATTCTTGCGAGCTCATCCAGACTAGAGCTGAAAATTACGCAGCATAAGGTCGGACAAAATGTCAAATTGCTGTCGGCGTTTGTGGACGGCGTCCAAGAAGGACTCTTACGAACCAATGGCGCCGACGACAATGTGGTCCGTCTGGGATACAATGCTGGGCCACGTTTTCGCTACAAACTCGGCCACGGGGAGTCCCATAGACCGACCTCGTTCCGCACCCATGTAGTCATGAAGCTCCGCTGAGAAATCTTCAGTATCTTCTTTCAGATCACACGAGAAGGTCGGATGAACTTACTCTGGACAGCCGGAGGCCAAAGCTCAATTATCTTGGTGCCTGAGCCTTCGTTCTGGCGGCGTAGGCAGTGTATGTAAGTTGACAGTGTAGCTTTCGAGGCCGAGTAAGCCGGCATCATGACCGCAGGTACTTGTGCAAGCAGGGTCCCTGTGAATATCATAGCTGTAGGGAAACGCTTTTTCTGGAGGTGAGGCAGGAACTTCATAGAGAGGTCCACCAGTCGGTTAAAGTTAATGCTGATTTCATTGTGGAATGCATCGAGGTCGACTTCTTTGGGCCTGGACAGTCGAATCAGGCTCTGGACGCCCGAATTGAGAAAGACGCAGTCTATATCGGGGTACGAATTGACGATTCTTCAAGTGTTAATGAAGTTGCGGTACGTCGGATCGCGAGTACGGGGCTTACTCTCTCACAAAGGTATCAAGTTTGTCTTTGTCCGTGATATCGTATTTCACACCGCTGGCCTTGTCAGATCCATGCTTCTGGACAAATGCGTCGAGACGTTCCTGTCAGCGGCCCACAGCGACGACCTTGGCACCCTCTTCAATGAACTTGTCAGCCAGGGCAGTACCAATTCCAGAGGTAGCCCCAACGAGAAGGATTCGATTGTATGGAGACGACATGACGACAGCGCACGAACAAAAAGCAGCCCGACACAAGTATCGTATGATGTGAGAATCTAAGAGTGGTAGAATTAAAGAGGTGTCTTGCTGTCGATCAGGGTGTCCTCCTATAGTTCTGGGGGTGCTGTTCATTTTAAACTAACCTTGATATAGCTCATAGCTAGCGCCTAACCGGATTGAGATTGCGGCCCCCCCACCGACGCGAAGATATCCAGACAGTCGGCAGTAGGAAAAATGCGAGACCGATGAGAGTAGTCTACAATGATGTGATCGCAGGCTTAGCTCCGAGGTGATCCATGCAGCAGTCTGATGGACTCCCACCTCGGTACTCGCTCTTCCTGAATCTAATCATAGACTCGTCTAGGGTAGTGGTAGGTAGCGGCTTGATCTATTTCCGCCCTGCCTCCTCCTCAGTGATTTCAGCGTTAGGAGCAATGTCCTTGAAAATGTCCGTAGCAGAGGTACAACCGTTAAAGATGATATGAATTGAGAGGAAACGGGTTGGGCTCAGCCAATACCCTTAGACAGCGGAGCGCGGAAGTCTGCTCAGTTGAACGTGGCAAAAGATGTATAACTATTCTCGCTGCCCATCACTATCCTGGAGTCTGCCTTCCTACGCTCAAGATAACGGCGGAGGACTAGAGCCGGGTCTATAAATAGGGCCAGTGGCAGTTGCCGTGATAACCGCGAGGGGCCGTTATCCGAGGTATTTGACGTTCAGCGTTGGTTACTAGGCCATTCCAATTGGCCGGAAATGCGTGCGTCCTAGTAATCATTGTATAGAAAGTCAAGTTTTGACCATGTCCTAATGAAGGTATGTAGGGACAGCGCGTGTTAGCTTCGATACATGTCGCGGACACCGGCGGGAAGAGCAATGTGTACTGCGGGGGTGGCGAGTAGCAGTCGCTAACTTTAGGGAAAGAAACAGCGGGTGTGGGCAGAGTGAGCGGACGCGAATGGAAACAGTGGTAACACAGGAACAGTAACATATTGGGGGATCAAGGGGAGGAAAAAGGTAATCAGTCTTCGTGGCGGTATGGGCGTTGCCTGCGTGTTATTTGTCTTTGTCATGTGTGTTGGTCCACTTGGGGATCCGGTTTCAAAACAAAGGCAGTCACGGGCCGAGACTCTCGCCGACAGACCCCAGTGACAAGGTACTGGGGGCGTCACTGAGCACCTGCGCAGATAATACCAACTGGTCTGTAAACCCCACATGCCTCAACAGCTTAGTACACAGTGAGGGGCCGGTGGGCTAGTGGTGGACAGTGACGTACTGGAGTCTTGGTAAGGTGTCTTTCAAGCACAGGATCTTATTAACTTGTGCTATTTCGTCATTGAGGGTAGCCCAATGGGAATTTCAAGTGATTCGATAATATATTGGGACTTGGGAGCGTTGTGTCGCAGTAAACCTATGTTTCTTGCCCAGCTGTGCCTGGGTTCCAACCTTAGCCGCCCACGAGCGCGGCCTAGACTGCCACTCGGCAATGTGTTAGCTCCCGGCCAAGTTGGCTTACGGTGTATGCATATTTTTGCCTAATTGAAACACCATGTGCTCCCGTTCAGCCCCTTATCTTGCGACGCTCCGAGGGTTGCCTTTTTTGGAAGCGATCGCAATCACCCGTATTCATCACTCCAAAACAACGATTGCCTCTTTAGGAAGCGGTCGCAATTAGCGGTATTCATCACTCCAAAACAACCAGAGGTCGCGGATTGAGTCGGTGGAAACGTCCAGCGTTTCTCATAATAGAAACCAAGACTTTTTAATTTAATCGGCAATCGAGCCGGTTTTGAAGTGCCGTCGACCCTCATATGGCTTCCCCAGATTGCTCATTCAGCCTGAGTTGTTTTCAATTAGCCTGAGTATCGTCGATCAGCTGTGGAGCAGAAGGAAAAATCACTGCAGCTCTCCGGAGCTTTGGCTTCCTATTTCCAGGACCTGCCGGCTTAGCGTTGGTGAACGCGTTTTGGCACTCGTTGACATGGAAGGGTCTGGAACGCAAGGGTGTTTCCTAGTCCCAATTCTGCCGTGGATGTAACCTGTCGCATAGAACCAGGTGACGAATTTGACACACCCATTTCCTTCTGTCCGAGCCTGCTGAACGGATAAAGAAAAGAAAATCGGTATATAACATCGAGGTTGCCAGACTCGATACTATGCGCAGTTTGTATAAAGCCGAAGATCTTGAACATTTTAGCAGACGCAATTCTGACTGCCACAGAAACTTGAACTAACTATGTTCTGCAATATGGTTCATTGGCTTGCAATTCTAAGCCTGGCGCCAACGCTCGCCCTCGCGCATCCACCCAATGGCCTAACCAACATTTCACCTCGTGCGCCAACCCCTGGTGTTGTCATCACCAAATGTTCGAGCCCCGGAATTCTGGCCCTTGCCTACGACGACGGCCCCTATCAGTACACATCTGAGCTTGTCGATATCTTGGACGCGGCTGGTGCAAAGGCTACCTTCTTCTTCACGGGCACACTCTACGGGTGCATTTACAACCAAGCTTCAGCTGTCCAGAAGGCATACAACTCTGGACATCAGGTTGCGTCGCACACTTGGTAAGCCGTCGAAATCTCCCCAGAAAGCTTACCCATGCTGATTGTATGTTCCAGGACGCATCCTCAGAATTTTGGCTCCATGAGTAGTGCTCAGATTACAAACGAGATGCAAAAGCTGGAGCAAGCTCTCGTCAACATCATTGGAGCCAAGCCTGCTTATATGAGACCGCCGTATCTAGCTACCGGCGGCCAAGTGCTTCCCACTCTGGGATCCTTGGGGTACAAAGTGATTACCGATGACGTTGACTCGGGCGATTGGAACGGCCGCTCGGTAGCGCAGAGCGAACAGGCGTTCCAGCAGGCCGGTACCTCAGGTAATGGGCACATTCCGTTGATGCATGAAACCTATGCAACAACGGTAAGGGAGCTCACGCCATGGCTGATTGACTGGGCTGGCAACAATGGCTTAAAGTTGGTAACGGTGGCTGAGTGCCTAGGGGATGCCTCGGGCGCCTACTCGGCACAAGGATTAACAGGAAATGGGCAGAATAGCTGCTAAGATGGCTGCGATGATTGAGATCAAACGCGATACGATAAGCTTGGATAGACCTAGTATGTCGTGCGTTCGACAATAGCCATTCTCCGAGAAACTGTACCGCAATTAAGTAAAAGTGTATTGTACCCACAGAACGCATATGGGATGATTGCATGACGTGTATTCCGCCCTTGGATCCGTGGTGTCTTTATGCCCCGTGATTGATGGCGCCGTCGATGGTAAACTTTGTACAGTCGTTACGGCGAAGCAACGCTCAACAGTCATACTCTGCGTAATTCTGATCATTTCAATTGCCAATACTCCTGGGCGAATTCCTGAAGCCTATGCGCTCGGGCTCCAACATCTCGAGGGTCTTGGCCGTATTCGTGTAGATCTAGTTGGGGTTGGCAATAATGAAGCGGGTCTTGGAATTCTGGATAGGGCTAAGCCGACAGTATGCTATGGATTGAACATTGTCGGAGCGGGTAGAGTCTCATTGGGCGGCCAACTGTGCGCTTGGGTCGACCTGCGACCTAGAGATAGAGACGTTAAGGAGGTTGTGCCCGCCTTGGACCTGGGCGATTATCTAATGGATGGTCGGCTAGGCAACGAATAGGGTGCCCACGAAATATTGTGTATCCGTAACTTTGTAACGGCTGACCCGTCTCCTTAAGTTGACGTCGAGAATACTCAAGATCAAGATACTGGAGACTGAAATCCCTATATGAGATTATAGATCGGACCCTGGATGAATAGACAGTGACTTATCCATTTTGAAGATGGCCTAAACGAGGCATATATGAAGATTGTGGCGCTCGGTGGTTTTCGCCAAGCAGACAACTTCGAGGTCGCATGCGAGGGTCTAGTGCATCTATGTGAACGGGGCGATACAGCTCAATGCGTTTGATTCTCGGACTGTTCAAGAAAGTTCAAAGCGTAGGTCTTAATCGCAATATTCTTGTAACATTACCAGCCTTCTTCTTTTCTTTATCAACCGCTTGTGGGATTGATCGTCTTGGACGTTGCACGTGTGACTCGCCGGGTGAAAGAGTGAGAGAACATTCCAAGGGTAATGCTACATCGAATGGGAGACGGTGTGTGTTTATCTATGGATTCTGCTGTGTTTCAAATCTTCTTTGTTTCAAGGATGGCTAACCATATGTTGATTGGGGATGGAAGCTCGCTGCTCAATGTCAAAAAGAAAGGTATCTACCGCTTGATTCTTCTGCCCCTAGAGCTGTATATCTCTGATGAGGTCACGGTGTTATGTTTACCCCTGAGTAGTTAGTTCTCTGGCGCGCCATACGAATAGCCCATTTCTGACAAACGCCAGCAGTCATCAAAGCAAACCCAGCAATCAAATACTTCTTCTGGGTCGCAAATCTGGAGTTGACGATGAGCGAGACCGACGACAACCATAATTTTGCCCTACTCGACAGCTCGAAGTCCCTTGACTTCGACAATCCTTACGACCGGTGCCCAACAATCGCGTCTTAAATGCCGTATCACTGAATAACAAACTGATGGACGCAGCGAAGACGGGAATCCGATTACCATTGTGTTGACATAGTTGCTTAGTATGACGAGGGCTACTAATAGGGTTTTGGCTTGCTTCGGGACGGATCGTCGAGGTGAGAAGCCAAACAGAGGTATTGGCGAAGAAGGGATGTATGGGGACACATGTGAGACGTAAAGCTTGGATGCTATTTTTCAGAAATTTTGTTGGAGTAGCAATATAATTCACCGAGAACCAAGGTGACAACTCGATCCAAAAGTTTATGATACATATTACTTACTCATATGTGCGGTAAGGAGACATGTGTTCTTCCGGTTTATGTTGCCTAGGAACTGAAACTTGACGGAATGATGGATCTTTATACAGTTCCTCACAATTTAGAAGTCCGCCGATGCTGCGCCGCCATCTTCACAAAATCACCCAGAAGGAATTGACAGGACGCCATCTCTCCCAAAGAATCATCCATCTTCAATCTCTCCATAACAATCCTCTCCCCTGCAAACATGACGCTAACCTCCCCGTTCTTCCACATCGGCATCAATGTAATCTCGCCACGTGGCGGAACTCGTCCGATATACGGCTCGCGGAACGCTTCACACGTTCCAAGTCCAGTGCCCCAGTCCTCTAGCACGGACTGCCCGGAACGCGTGTGATCGGTAGCGAGTGCATCAAGCGGTCCCTTGGGGATGATACCTGGGTTGAGGGGGTGCATTTGGGCGATCGATAACATGTCGCGGAATTTGGACTCGCTCCAGTTGGTATTACTGCCTCGGATTGCCATCGCTGCTCTGGCGAGAGATTCGGGTGTTGCATGGGCTTGTTGCGTGTCGATTGTCGTGCATGCCGGGAAAAGGTCAACACAAGTGGGAAGGTAGTTCAAGGGTAAAGGGGGCGTGAGACGTTGACGAACGCTACCAGCGTAAACGATGCGCGTTGTATCAGGTATTGGTTCTGGTCCCGAAGACCCTGGTGCATATTTTGCAGTAATGAATCGTTGCCAGGCGAAGCCGGTCAGGCAGTCGATCGATGAAAGTTTCATGCCCTCTGGTGAAGAGCTCAGAGCTACGCGCTTGAGCTTTTGGATGGATGAAGCTGGGAAGGTCCACACAGAGACGGATATCTCGCGAAGATCGTCCTCGGGCGAGGCTGCAATGTCTTCATCTGTGAGGCGGGCCTTTGTGAAGATCTTTTGCATGTTTTCAGCCATCTTTTCAGGGTCTCGGGGGTCGAGCAGGTCCCAATGCTCGAGCTTCTCGGCCCCAGCTGCTATCTTATCGAGGTCAAACTCAGGCTGGGCATTTGACACCAAATGAGAGCGATCCAGAAGATAAGCAGGCATCTTTTCCGGTAGGGGAGGCTCGGGTCGATTGTGTGCTCTAGCGTTGGCGACAGCTTTTGTGTTTTGTGCCCAGGATTGCATGAGATCCATACACTGAACAAGGTCACACATTGCATGTGAAATAGACATGACCAATACTATGCCACCCTTAATGACATTGAACTGGGGTGCAAGGACAGGATCACCAGTCTGAACACTTGGGAAATCCGTTGGACGCAGTTTGCTCAGGCCATCCTGATCACCATCAGCGAACGGCCAGCCAAACTTTCGGAACTCGGAATAGGAGGGCATATCCCCATCATCCCTGTGGTCGCAATATTTAAACGTCGCACCAGCCTTTGGCGCTGGGAGGATTTCGATGGAATTGCGTCCTGTTTCGTCCTTGATGAACCTGCCGGATAGATGTGGTTGTGCATATAAGTAACGTGCGAGACCCCGTTTGCAATTCTCGTATAGCTGAAGAGGATTTGCTTCTGGCTCCAAGGGGAAGAAGTGCACTGGGGATGGATAGACTGCTGCGGTTAGGTTGTCGAGCGTAGACAGTCTGATGACTTTGGCTCGTACTGGGCCTGCGGGCTCAACCCACGAGTTTGGTACTGTTGATCCGGGCATTTTGCGAACTGTTGAGGCTCTCCAAAAGAATAACTCGAGCAGAGGGAATGATGTAGAAGAGAGAAAATTGCCCATAGAACCCGAATCAAACCCTGGCATCAACAGACAGCCCACCAGTATCTCGTTGCTCCTTCCACCAAAGGTCACAGGGAAATCACATCAGAGAGGAAAATTACCGAGGTTTACGCCAAAAAAAGTCTCCAGCATCAGCAGACGCAATTTCTCAACCCTCTTCAGATAAGAAGATATCGAGATCGGCACATATTAACACCGACTTCGTGCATGCTTCGTCCCCACTTTGTGGGAGATCGTCACTTAGTGGATATAGGGTCACATCATGTCCATGTCATTCGTCCCAGTAGGACGGGAGCAATTGCCGAGAAATTTGCATGATGGACCAAAACGATTAGGTTCTTTTCGAGTTTTGGGTTCCTGACCGTCACAGTCGCAGGAACTGAGCTGGCCTTCAGCTTGGTGCTGCCCCTGACTAGGAGCTAGAAGGGTAAAGCTGACCCACATGATGTGTTGGGCGTGGTTTAGTCGGGATAAAGCCCCTTTGCGTTTGAGCTCGTTGGTTATCGAAGTATGTCATTGGGTAGGATTATCGACTGGAGGAGTAATGCAGTGATCAGGTTAGTGAGTTTTAACCCTTTGATTCCCGTAGCCTCGATATCGTGGACCCTCAATACTGTCCAACTCGCTCGAATTCCAATACTTCTGCTGCCACCAAGACCTTCCACATAACAGTGAAATGAAGGTACAGACAGCAGAAGATGGCTGCAATAAGATCTGAGCGCTTCTTGCCGCCTAGCTCCCTCATCATCCTGAAGCCCCATCCCTCCAGCCATGGGCAGGTGGTAAAACTCTCGGCCATCGACCAAATCGCTCCCCGAGACTACATGTCAATATGTCTCTTCTTCCGAACATCTTCAAGCACAATCAAGGATCGAATCTTCAGCGTTCTCCATCAAGCCGTTTCCAGAACAGTCAGAGATATACCAGAGCTAGCATGCTGCGTGCAACAACGCGCGAATAATTCCCGCGAGGAAGTTGAGCTACTCTTTGATGCGGAGAGGGGCGTTGAGCTTCATTACAAGGATTATGATTCGCCTGAGTTGAGGGATCTGTGGCAATGTGGGACGTTTGAAGAGTTGGAGCAGGAGCATTTTCCATTGAGCAAGATGCCGCGGAATTTGGTTTTCGGGACGTGTGGGAAGCTTGAGGGGGGCGTAAAGCTTCCATCTTTGATATTGCAGGCGAACTTCATCCCCGGTGGGGTGATTTTGGGAGGCTGTTTGCATGTAAGTCTTTCAATGTTTGGCACCGGCGTGCTGCTCGATAGTGCATCAATCAAGGTTACCCGGGGAATCACTAATGAGTTTATAGCACGTTGCAGGCGATGGTCGGTGCAACTTTATGTTGTGGTCTTCTATAGGCGCCCACTTTGAAGCAATCTCAGATGGCCTGGCTATGAAACAATTTACACCGGTTCGCTTCCTGGAGCGAAATGCCCTGGTACAGGGTGACACCAGCGCAACCCTCGAGGAACACCCTGACTGGAAGATTGCCCATGGCATAACACAGGTCTTGAACCCGACAAATTGCAACGTCAACGAGAACACGACATACGAATATGCCACTTATTTCATCTCATCCGAAAAGCTGTCATCTTTGAAGAAACAGTTTTCTGCACTTTCTCCCGAGACCAAGCTGGGGACAGTCGACGTATTGGGAGCTTTTCTTTGGCGGCATGTCGTCCTGGCAAGAAACATTGATCCCCAAAAGTACCCCGAAGCAAAGCTCGCTGTCACGATTGATGCGCGAGGTCGTATGAGTGGACGGATGGTTCCATCTACTTACTGGGGCAACTTTGCAGAGCCGAATGCGGTGGCCAGACTTCCAATTGCAACCCTCCAGCAGAACTTATGCCTGCTATCAGCAGCATCTAAAAAGAAATCGGGAAATGCCTACCACGAAGCAGCAAAACGAATCCGAAACGCAATAGCTGCAGTAGACGACACAGCAGTCAGGCGCCTCGTCGGTCTCTTGAACCAAATGCCCAAGAGCACGACCCTAACATGGAACGCTGACCGATGTCCTGGACCAGACATGCTCATTGTATGCATCCAGGGTCACGGATACAATGACATTCATTTCGGCCAAGAACTTGGATACCCGTCAGCGTTGAGGGTCACAGTTGGAGATACAGAGGGCAAACCTGATGGTCGGTGCCTAATTCTTCCACCAAGACGGATTGATGGAAAGGGGCTTGAGATTTCGTTGCAGTATCATAGCGCCACGTTGAAAAGATTGGAGGACAATAAGGAGTTTTCCGAGGTTTTTGTAAGGAGAAATTAACGAGCTACTTGACAAATATGCAGATAATCTGCTGAGAACTGTAGCATCGCCGAGGACAATACCAAGCAGTACTTTGATGCTTCCCACTGACTGTATTTGGACTATAGGTTTTATCCCATGAAGAGACTGATACATTGATATCCAAGGCACAGTGTAGTAGACTACGCGTAATTGTTACATGATCACATCACTAGAAATCTGGTTATGTTGGTTCAACAAATCAGAGCTCCAAGAAATGCGGCTCCGTGGGTGTCAAAACAATAGGGGGTAAGTTGATAAATCGCGTGTCACTATCTCCCAATGTTTCTCAGGGTCACGAGGGCTGAGAAGCCGTACCCGCCATTTTTTCCAAAAGATATGACCTAGTCACATCTTATTTTGTTACAAGGTGGCGCTACGGTCATACCTCCCTACGGGATGATTTGCTGTAGGGTAGGTAAAGCAGGCTCTCGGTCCGTGACGCGGATGATGTCGGGTTACAAGTGCGGGAGGAACAGATCCGAATCTCACGATCTCTTAGCCCCGTAGCACGGACGGGACTAACATAAGAAGGTCAGTTTGAAGGCTAAAGAAGAATTCATAAAGAAAATTTAGGCATTGGGACTTCGGCCTGTGAGGAAGGTATATTTGTTGAACTAGTACTTAGTAGTAATAGCCTTGTGTATGTGATGTGTTGTTTTCACTAAGGGAAGACCATTCACAGCCAGAATCAGGGGTTTAAACGCAGGACTATGTGGGGCGACTGCTATCTCAACGATATCTCTCTGCAGCTCGAGTCACGAGTAATACTTGGCATCACCTCCGAAGAGCCCAAGCCAGCCTCTGTCCTCCAGCGTCAGCGTGCCATTCGGCAGTGGCCATTTCCGTCCCTGTTCCCCTTCGTCCCCGCTATGGCTGTGGCTGTAGCTGTAACGTACTGATTATCCCTTGCTACCTGCATATTTAGGCACGGAAGTTGCCGGGGCGTCGAATGTGCACTTTTCTGTTGCCCACTCACTCAGGTGGGCCACTCCTGTGTACCGACACATGCGTCGGCCGTCTACCATACGAAGTAAAGCAAAGGCTTATCCTTTCTGGTTTTATCTGGCAGACTCCGCAACCTTGCAAGAGATGCCTCACGGCCCACGTGGACCGGAGAGACCATTGGCGAACAGCCCAGTTCATCGCCGAAGCCCAACGGCCGCCGATTGGTCTGTACGGGTTTATCTCATCTTATCTGATCCGCTGATCGATCATCCACAGCTGGAGCCACGAATTGTCCTTGTCGTCAGAGCCTGGTCAGCACGCCAGCTGAGATCATCCGATGTCGGCTCGGCAGAAGATGCCGAGGTGGATTATGGTGGGATGGCTATAAGAGAATATCTCCGACGTACACATCAATCATCATCCACACTCTTCTCAGTGTCCCTCTGCCGTATCAAATTGAAATGCGCTGCCTTTCAACTGCGCTGGCCGGCCTGGTCATTCTGTTGGAAGTTCAGGCATCGTGCAACACTACCTGGCCATGGCAATCATACCGCACCACCACGGCCGACCCGCCCTCCCTCGCGATCACCAAGTCGGGCGAGACAGCCCCCGGATACCTCTTTTTTGACCAGAACGGCCCCCAGGCGCACAACTACAGCCTCTATATAATGTCCGAGAAAAACGACCTGATTTGGGCCAGCCCGTTTGGTGGCTACAGCGCGTTCAAGCCGCAGTACCTCCGCGGCGAGCCGGTCCTGACCTTTATGAATGGCATCAGCTTCAGCGAGCCCTTTGGCTTCGCCTACGGCATTATCCAGATCCTGGATAATACGTACGATAGCATCTACAACATCTCCTTGACCGTTGACCAGGGGAACTTTCAGGCCAAGGGTGGCTTCAATGAGTCGTTGCTGTACTCGTGGATCGACATGCATGAGGCGCGCATCACCAAGCATGACACCATGCTTGTCACACTGTACAACGTCACGCAGTACGATCTGAGCACCATTGGCGGCCCAAAAGATGGATGGGTGACGGATTCCCTCTTCTACGAGATTGACATTGTCACGAACGAGGTTCTTTTCACGTGGAGCGCTCTGGATCACATCGACGAGATTCCTCTGGACGATGTTACACAGTTCTACCCGCTGGAGGAGTATGGCAGGAATCAAACCTTACCATACGGATACTTCCACATCAATTCGGTGGATAAGTTTGAGGACGGCTCATACTTGGTGTCGTCGCGGTTCTTCTGTTCTGTATTCCGCATTGATCCTGACGGTCACGTTGAATGGACGCTGCAGGTCAATACCTTCAACATACATACACAGGCATCTGGTTACTGACGAGAAGCAGGGAAAAACTGGCGGCGACTTTAAGATCGGCCCCGAAATTTCATTTCGCTACCAACATGACGCTCGGATTCGCAGCGAGTCGGCCGATGGCGTCGACATTAGCTTATTCAACAACGACAATTCCGATGTCACATACGGTGTCAACGAGACGGATGGTCTGTTCCTACATCTCGACACGAATAATATGAAGGTCAGCCTGACCCGCCAGCTGTTCGATCCCAAGGACCCCATCTACGCCGCTTCGCAGGGCAACCTTCAGGTCCTGCCCCAGGGCCACGACCTGATGAGCTATGGCTCTACGCCCAAGATGAAGGAGTTCAGTCCCAGTGGCAAGGTGCTCATGACTGTTCAATTCGGCTGCGGAGACGGCGAGATCTTCACGTACCGCGGCTACAAGTCGCCGTGGGTTGGTCTGCCCAAGGATCCTCCGAGTTTCTACAGCTGTCATGCAGATGACGATAAGACGGCGATATACGCAAGCTGGAATGGCGCGACAGAGAGTAGATATTGGAGTGTGTTTGCTGGCGAGAGTGAGGACAAGCTCGAGAACATCAAGACCGTGAAGAAAGATGGCTTTGAGACGATGTTTCACATTGACGGTAGCCATGCATTTGTCCAGGTCGAGGCCTGCGGAGATACCATCAAGTGCAGGAAGTCCAGTGTCATCACACCACAGGGTGATTGTTAAACTCACCAAGCAGCCATACTTGTTAGTACCCAATGCCTTTATATTGGGTATGTGATACAAGTGCACCTACGTCCTATAGCCGCTTCATCGCCCCATGTTCAGTCTCCAGGGTTGGACCTATGCTTAGGCGATAAGTCTTTGGCGTTCTGGTTTGTACGATCTATGGAGTAGGTGAAATAGGTTTCTGTTTATCCGTAGTACGTTATGGTTATAATTACGAGATTAGCAAGTAGAGTATTATCAAATGCACTATTCAATTGATTAAGGTGTTCTCAGCAAGCTGAGAAAATGGATCGATCTGTTATTTCAGTTGCTGAGCCCTGTGTCGTGTCTGACATGTCAGAGCTCCTAGTCACACGCTATGATTTACTCTTCACTGTCTTCCGTGAGCTCTGGTACCTTAGGAACCAACCACCAGCACATGGCGCCCCCTATTATCAGCCCAAGAATCACGGGTTGAAGTACCTGCACGCCTGCCCGGGTGGCGATCAGCCCTGTCAGGGACGGGAAGATCGCTGCGCCGGCCTGAGCCAGCACAAATATGAATCCTAATATTGGTCAAGTGCTCAGCTATAGCCCCAACAGCGGTGACAATGTTATATGAGCGGTAGTCTACGTACCTAATGCTGTGGACTGGATCTTGCGAGGGAATATCCTGGATGCTACGCTCATGCCCGTCGCGAAGAAGGGGCCGAAGAAGAAGCCCATCAGGGAGAAAGCAATGGCACTCGCAATGATGTTCGGCACGAGCCAGAAGAGGAGCTGCAATGCCAGGCAGACAAAGCTGAGAATCATTATGGAGCGCCGCTCGCCGAATCTATGCGTCGGCTCCGCCAGGATTAAACGGCCAAGAAAGAGGCCGCCCCAGAAACCTGTCGGGACGTAGCCCATTTGATCGACGGCACCGTCACGATGCTTAATGAGATACTCAACCACCCAGCCTGTAAACAAAAATGAGGTTCGTTGTCAGACGCCTGAGAAACAAGGATGGAAAATGGTGCAAGGGTGCGCAAGCTTACCTCCAGCAGCCGACCAGGCGCCACAGTTGAAGAGGTAGAAGCCGCCGATGAGCCACAGGCTCTTCATTCTGACAAGCTGCCCAATTTCTCCTAGAGCGTCCTTATTTTAACGTCGCTCATTAGCGTCTCCCATGTTTTCAAGTGTACTGGATCTCCCGAATGGCACCGATGCGCGGCTCTTCCATCCCGACAGAGGATTACCAAATGCGACTAGCATGCCGAAGAGATTTAGAGCATGGATAGCAATCAGCGGATAGTACGCCACTCTCCAAGGTTCTATGCCGCGTGGTTCTGGTTGTCCTGATCCCGCTGCAGTAGCGACAGCGGTGGCGATGAGCGGTCCAATGAAGCAGCCCAGAGCGAACATAGCATGGATGAAGCCGAGGCAGCGATGGGCGCTGGGCAAGGTGCCGGCCCATGCATTGGCGTGTGAGTCTTGGTAGGCCATGCCGAGGGCCTGAACGGCGAAGCTGACAAAGAAGAGTGGCTGAGGCGCCCATGGCCGGAGACATTGCGCTAGCAGCTGGATGATTGCGCCTAAGGTGAGCAACGCCGAGAAGGACAATTTGGCCGAGAGGAAGGGATTGGTGGCCGCGGCCAGTAGCCATCCCGCGAAGATGGACGCATAACTGGAGTTCTTCGTCAGGTCTAAGATTCTACATGGTTAGGGAACAGTCAGAACCACGCACATGATGGCTACTTCTCCGGTCCCGATGGTGAAGGACTGAATGATATATGGCAGCAGGGGACCGAGAGTGGCTCCGTCGATTCCGGCGCAGAGGAAGGAAAATCCAGCTGTCAGAACTTTGAACCTTGGAACCAACTGTCCAAATTGCGCTGGTGCCTCTGCCCCCGAGCCAGGCCGCTCAGGAGCCCCAGGTAGGCCATGGGCAGTGGGGTCGAGCGCGCCCAGCTCATGGCTGGCCGCACAGGCTACCTCGGGCTGGGTCCCGGCGATCGTGGTGGTCAACATGCTCAGACTGGGGCGATTCAGGCAGGCATGAACCTAGCTTCTTGATCAGAAGCGCACGACGGCACAGCGGCGGCAACGGTGTGAAAGGTAGCTACACTTTGACTTAGTGGAGCCCATTCGGCCTGTGGCTTTGATAGCGCGATATCTGGCAGTGTGTGCCACACGTGACGTGGCACAACCCCGCCCACCTCAGATGTCCTGTCCCTAAAGTGCTTCGACCTTAGAAAGAGAGCAGCTCCATAAGTTATGTCACCCCTGTCCTCGCCCTCTGATCGCGGAACAGATCCGCTGTCCGAGACTCATTTAGGGGATCGATGACGACGGCATTTGCGCGCAATTAAATGGCGCTAAGAAGTCATCGCTACTAGCATTTCACGGCGACTTCGTCACCGCTGAACCAGAGAATTCCCTGCTGTGGGGTCCACGTGGTGTTTGAAAAGGGGGTGGTAGTTAACTATCTTCGAAGTGCTTCAACCTGGACAGTCGAACTTTGACACCCAATTTTAGCGAAGAACGAAGAAGCTTTGCAACCGAGGTTGTAAAGTCAAGGCTGTTGCGGGAGAAGGAACATCAGAACATCAATCAATTCAATGAGAGACAGGTCAACCATCACTGCGTGGATTTATGTTTGATGTTGAGGGTCATGGAGTTTGAGTACCATGGAGTGTTCCATTTGCAAGAAAGATTGATTGAAACTGGGATGTTGTCCTCGCATGGCACGAACCCAGATGAACGCTTAATGACAGCGGTAAGTAGAGTCTTAATTGCAGAGACCTGCTCCACCAAACTTGTCCTACTGCTGGCGACATCACCGAACAATCACCTGCGTGGCCACTCTCGACAGCTACTGGTCGAATAGCAAGAGTGAGCTTAACAGATCATTTCTATATCTGTGAAACCATTTGCTGTGTACATTATAGGCTAAGTACAAGCGCTAGCACCACCGAGTCCGGAAGCAAGGCGTTCCGAGGAAATAAATCTGGGGTTGGGCATGCATGGGCCTCGGCACTTACTTGCGGAGGTTGCAGCGATCTCTTGGCAACCCCGGAAAAAAGGCCGTCAGGGGTCTTCAATGGACGACTTCACTGAGCTAACCCACAATGACGAACGTCGAGAGGTCGCTTGATCGGCGTCCTGAACGACCTCCAGTCTTGTGTGTCCCAAATGGTACCCAGCAACTGAGACCTAGATTTGTAAATGCATTAGCTCGCGGGGTTCACGCAAAGGAAGCTCTTCTTGGTTAGGAGACTGCAAATATTGCTAAAATGCTTCTCGTGACTGGCCAGAGATAGGTCTGGACGAATGGAAGACGATATTTGTCATCCTCGGATGAGTCCTCTGTTCCCAAGTTGCGAAGGACTTATAAGACGTCGTTATCCATCGTTACTCTCCATGCTTCATATCGTTTACTCAATATCACTATAATAGGCTACCTGACGACACAATCTAACAAATGAGGAGACAAGTGATTGCAACTCTGGCCCTTGCGGAGGCTGCCGCTGCATGGCCCAGTTTCCAGCCTCGTAAGTATATCCCCGGACTCGTAAACGATCGCGCAGCTAAATTGGATAAGGCCAAGCTGTCCCAGAGATTGTGCCATTCCCTGAACACCCGGGCTTACCCAACCATGCGCTCTTTGATGAGTTCGACCCTGAAGAACAGCTGGTTGACGTTCACGGCGATCACGAATACCAAGACCCAGGCCCGAACGATATCCGTGGGCCTTGTCCAGGACTGAACGCTGCTGCCAATCACAACTACCTACCACGCTCAGGTATTGCCACCCTCGAGACAGTCAATACCGGTCTCTGGGAAGCCTTCGGCCTTGACAATACTGCCACGCAGTTCCTGCAACAGACAACAACATTCTTCGACGGAGATCCTCTGTCTCAGAAATGGTCTATTGGCTTCGCCTCCGATGATGTCTCTCTTCTGGGCCCCGTTCAAGAGTTGCTGCTGGGTAGACCTACGGGCATCTGCGCCTACGGCCATCTCAAATCCGAGGGTGACGCGTCTATCACCCGGGGCGACTTTTTTGCACCCACTATGAATTCAAACTGCGCATCGTACAGCCAGTTCTACAACGAGCTGCTGGAGCTGTCCAACGAGCGCGCAGACGGCCTCATTACAGCCCCGGTCCTGGCTGAACACCAGCATAATCGCAAACTACACTCCATCGCCACCAACCCTAATTACTTCTCTCCCGCCTTTGCTGGTGTTGCCTTCACGCCTGCTGCACATACGTTTGTTTGGGCTCTGATGGCAAACCATTCTTCGGAGCACCCGCGAGGTTTTCTCGAACATAACGTGCTCGATGATTTCTTCTCCTATAAGCTCAAGGAGGATGGAACCCGCGAGTACACCTATGGAAAAGATCGCATTCCCGAGAACTGGTACCGCCGCAGCCACAAGGATCCCTGGACGCTGCCAGATATTCTCCTCGGGGTGGCGTCCCAATGCCTTGCGTTCCCTTCTACGTGCAAGGTTGGAGGAAACACGGGCGAGGTGAATTCGTTCTCCGGCGTGGACTTGGGCGACATCTCGGGCGGTCTCGTCAATACGTTTGAGGACTTATCTGATCCGGAGAGACTAGGCTGCTTCATATCACAGAATATCCAGGCTGAAGCACCTTCGTCTTTGGAAAAGATTTTCACTGGCGCCCTGCTAAAGGAGGCTCTTGGTCTTATCGATTCGAAGCTTGTGCCGGCTCTTGCTGGCCTAGGCGAATGCCCGAATCTTCCACCTGGAAAGGGTGTCAACCAGTACTCTGAAAAGTTCCCGGGTGCTAACGTGCCTTCGGAGGGACCGCGTTCTGATACGGCGAAGGACAGTGACGGGTACCCGGATATTGAATAGTTCAATGATCCATTGACAAGTTGATATTGAATAGTATACACATACGTTATAGTAAATCCGTATATCTTTGAGTATCTCTAGTGTTATATTGAATTTTATCAACAAACGTATTAGCTAGTTCACGAGTATTTGACTAGTAGAATAAATCAAAAGGTCAAAGTTGGCTCGGTGATGATAGCCCAACTTATCCTCAACACCATTAACTTCGCCATTTGCTAGCACGTTGTGCAGGACTAAATCATAAAATTCCTCAAGCACGACATTGTTCTGTCCAGTCAATCTCCCTCGGGACTTCATGAAGTCCATGACCGTATAGCCGAACATAGAGGCTCAAGTCAATAGTGCCCGCATTGAGTTATCGTTCCACACAGTGCCGATCAAGAGCTGCTGTTGCATCATACTTTGTGAGACGTTTTGTATGTCACAGATCAAGATTGGTAGAAGAGCAGAGAAATCTTATACAATTCGTGGCTTAGGTAGGAAGCTCTTTACGTATAATATAGCGGCGACTCGGCTCAATGAATCGGAGGGGTGTTGGCGAGCTCTGTCTGTGTCAGGTACTAGGGCTTGTTGCATATATCTCTACACATGCTGTGCAATCCGCATCTACTACCTTTGGGCAAAGACTTCTGATTCTTGAGGAGATGATACTGGACTTATGAAAATTCTTCAACAAACCCGTGTGGATTAGTAGGAGGGGCCGAGCTATAGAGGCGTATTCCACAACCATTACGGTTTATGTAAATAAGGCAAGTCCTCCTATGTCGTTTATATTTGCACCGTAAACTTACATAATTTGCCTATCTGGCCGGGTTTCGCGGTAAGTTGGGCGAGTCGGCGGGGCAGGAGAGCGTCGGAAGTGGTTGGGAAGACCTCGCTAAAGCTAAGATATGGTCTATTGCCAGAACACATTGCGCCTTCTATGGTGGCTCTATGTCTCCAGCTTCATATTATATGACTACTGGCAGTAATTACATTATCACTTACGTACTATATTCAGAATCTCACTGCGCTACGGCGTCCCTTTGTACGACGTTTTCATGTACCCTGTCGTGTATTGGCTACGAAAATAGAGTCTAAGTTCCGCCACCTGTAAGGAGTAACTCTCGGGCCACGCACATATGCAAAGCCCCGAGGGAAGCATTTTAAATGACTTTCTGACGTTTGTTGGATGGATGGTGAAGGTCGCGTTTCGGGATATCTAGCTGGCACGAAGTCAACGCTACACCGCTAAGCCATGGCTTCTAAGATTGCGATCTTTGATTCACTGGCAAACAACAGACTGCCGTATCAATGCCCTCAAACCCCCTTTGGAATTGAAGCCAAACCGCGGCAAAGGTCACAAAAATCCTATTGAGGTGAAAGAATCGTCGATAACGTCGAAAGAAAATGAAGGGAATGGGCGATCAAGTTTGCTACATTCTTCAGGCATCATCCTTCGCGGCGTCGCTTCGGGGTACTCGGGAGGCTGAAGAACTGTGCCACGCACAACGGCGGCAACAGCATCGTCACACGAAGCTGAACACGACCCTGGTTGGTGCAAAGTCGCTTATGCAAAGTCGCTTGTGGACTGAAATAGCCCCCGATGCGAAGTGGGGAAGCGTTGCTCTTGATTTGGCACAAGTGTACGTACAGGGTAGAGAACGTAATATGCAAAGCTCATAACGCCCCTACGGTTGGCTGAAAAAGAGTTAGCTTTTGACTTATCTTTTCTTAAGGTATGAACGATGCTTAAAGCCTTTGTCGATGCTCGCTTGAGTGACCCTCCAATATAATGGTGAATCAATGCATATATACTTTGTAGCTTTATCTTCCGCTAGAAAGGGCGCTACACGCACCATGCGACCGTATCTTATAAATCGTTCACTTCAAGGTTCCCCAATAAACTCATCTTCGGACCCTTCAGCCAGCCATGGACAAACCCATTCTTGTAAAACGATTCATATAACAGACACTGAACCGCGCCTCCCCATCCAGCTCCAGGGCTGTACGCACACTTGCGGCGCCAGCGTTTGGACGGCAAAGGCCACGTTTTGCACCTCGACACCGCCGTACGACTTTAGTACCACATGCTCCATGAAACCTACATGGCTCAAGTTCGGCTCCGTACTAGGTGGCGCCGTCGCTAGAAAGGATATCGCCTGCTCGACAGAAGGCGCCCATGCGAACTTGAGATCACTTTGCGGTCCCAACGGCTGCGCGTAGAGATCTTGAAACTTAGCCGCCATCGTATCTCACGACTCTGTCGGTTTGGCGATGACAGGCAATGCTACCAGACGAAGCGATGGCGCATGTGCAGGCTCATTGGCTGGTGGCGGACACTGCTTTCGGAGGTCAAAGGCAGCCGGCAATTTGTACCTCGCTGCTCCGTCGGCCTCCGCCTGTTTGAAATAGTACTCTTAGGTTAGTTGGACGACCGAAACATGCAAAGCTGAGGCGAAACGAATTGAGGAAGAGCCGACGTAATGGGCAGATCAATGGCGGGCGACCCATCGGTGAAAGTCGGCAGCATATAATCAGCTTTTTTTGAGCCACTTCTCAGTGTGAACATCCTCTGTTGACAGTCATAATACCTCCTCTAGGGCGGGCACTAGATTGGTTACCTCGGTCCCCAGAGCAGGTTGACAGGACGGTGGGGGCAAGCTCGCTACAAGCTCCATCAAGGCATCCAGCATCATGTGGCCTTGTCCACCCCAACGCCAGTGCGGAGATACGATGACAAGTTTACTGCTGTTGGGCACCCAATGACAGGTAGCGTAATCTGATGGGCTAATTTGCACTTGGGGAACAGCTCGTCGACGGATCGAGCGCTGATTTCGACGTGAAAAGTGGACGTGACATATTCTGTAAGGGCTGCGTCGTCAGCCGCAGGCAGGGATCACCTATCGTTTCGCGCAGAGTAAGAGCTACGTCCGGATGCTGGAGGCGCAAAATGCCCCAGGCATCTCGGAGTCGTTGCTCCTGGGTCGCGGCGTTGACCTCGGGCAGGAAGCCAAGCCGGAGCCATCCGAAGGTGGGCCAGCCAATGCACTCGGTCTAAGGGAGATCCTGCCGCTGGAATTGTTTGCAAAAGTAACCCATGGCAGTCAAGAGGCCGTCGCCAACATCTGCCTTCGTCGGTCCACGACATCGCTTCAATCTCATGCGGTTCAGTGGCTATCGCGCTATGAGACCCGAAATGATCCAACGATTCTACGTAGCTGTCGTTCACGGGGCCTTATCTTTCTGAAAAGCCCGAGGCCTAGTATCGTCAGCGAAACAACAACACCAACTTTTCAAATGACAGCTTGCGTGGCATACAATTCTAAATGCCGCACATACCATAATCCATCTAGCGCTGCGTCTTCTCAACGCAAAGTCCTGGCGGACATGCAGCAGAGGTGACTGCAGGAAGCAAAAGGTTAGGTCTTACGTAGTATGAAGATACAGAGAGTTGCATTCGCACACCACATTATGAAGGACGTTCATGTAGTTGGTCAGATTTTGATGTGCCAAAGCGGCGCAAAACCCCACCGGAGACCAGAATGGGGCCCCTTTCAGTGACAGCGCCAATCGTCTGTGGGGAAAAGGAGATGAAAGGGTCCGAAAGCTGCAGGTAATAGGGGTAAAGTCGAAATAGGATGGGACTTTGAACAGGCACCTGTGGTTGGCTGTGGAGGGTGGACGAGTGCAGGAGTGGCGACTTCAAGCAGTTTTGGTCCAGATCATCCACACGAAAGTCAAACTTGCCATTGAGCCACGTGGCCTAAAAGCTTCTTCTATCCATGCTGCCCATCGCTTAGGGGCTTTGTCCATGTAAGATACAGCGCGACGCGATGATGTTGTTACCCCATCGACCGTGGCAAAGCTTGATCGCCACTACAGATACGGTATGGGGAGTCAAAGACCTACCCCACCGGCGCCACTTGGTCAGCACTAGTGGAAGTCACAATTTCATATGGGAAGGGATAACTGCTGAATGTCCAATTATATAACGTACATACATGGTGGATATGCCCGCATAAAACGTAAGCCACCTTACCGTGATTTAGTATATATCTTTTTTAATTCTATAATTTAAATTTTAAAAATATTATAAGTATATAGTCTTTATATTTATAACCTAATATATAATAAGTATTAAACTAACCCTTATAGGTACCTACCCTATAATTAGAATAAGTCTAAATATTATACTAAGTAATCATTATAGTTAAGTACTAAAGATAGAGAATTATCTAATAGCTAACCGTTAATGATTATATTCATAGCTAAAATAGAAAATGGTGGCCCGGTGGTTCTATATAGCTATAAGGGATATCCTAGGGTAAGATACTAAAGAATTATTTTATCCTAGGACGATATTGGTTAAAATAAAATTATGGGGTATGTGCCACCTGAAGACGCGGGACGTGTCGTAACACGAACCTCGCTGACCGGGCAAGGGTGCGGAAATACCGCGGCGAAAATCGAGTGGGGTTACAGTTCCATCAAACTCAGCTCGGACAAAGCAAGCATCGGAAGGCCTCTGTTGATTTCCAACTATAACTAGCCATTTGACCCGCTAGGAGAGGACCGCTGCTTCACTACCATCATGGGTATCCTCTTTTCTCGCCCCGGCTTGGATGAATCGACTCTCCTCGCGGGAGCATTCACCGTTGGAGACCCTTCTTCTGCCCAGAGCTCATCTATTAAGCCATACCTGGGTGTCAATACTGGAGTCTACCGTGATAAGTCGCCAAACGACCTTCCGCCGATACCTCTCGAGTGGATGGTGTCGCCCAGGGATATTGACGGCGCAACATGTCCAAATGGGTCGAACATACTGGCTTGGTTCGCTGTAACTGAGGGGGTCATCACGGCTCTGACCCTGATTGTGGCGCATAGATCATTCATCCACCGTTTGTCCTGTCAGTTTCTCGGAAAGCGAAGACAAAGCTCGGTCTGGATAGCATGGACGATTCCATTTATCTTGCAGCTCGTTGCCAATGCAACAATTGCTGGTGTGGTGGGCAATACGCCTGGATACGAACACCTGAACAAGCTTCATATCTTCACGACATACATAAGTCGACCGCGCTTCTACTTCGTCGCTTTAGCATTTCTTCGCGCTCTTGTCTCCGTCAAACGCCCGAAAGAGCTGGACAAGACAACCATCATCAAGCGTAGTCGCGATAATAGGGTCGAGTTTCCCTACACCGACGCCTGGATTACAACTGCTCTCTCCGAGCTGCTGCTTCTAATCATTGGCTCCATCTTCACAGGGGTCACTTGGGGCCGCATGCCTTCTGGGAGCAAGACGCATGACTACATCCAAGACCATGTCGGCTATGTCTCAGGCGCTCCAGGTATGATGGTCTTGTGCATGTTCGTCTTCATCCCCGTCTTCAAGCGGTACGGAGATACATTCCCAGTGCAAGGGCGCTACGGCGAATCGGCTTTCCGCGCGCAGGGCCGCAGATATGCCCCGGGACGTCGCTGGGGTGCCGTGGTGAACAGATCGGGCGAGGCGAGGATTGCTGTTAAGTTGGACCAGAAGAAGAAGAACACCGTTGTAAAAAGGGCGGTTAGCTCCGTCATAGGAGGCGTGTTCTTGGGGTTTGTCTGTTTGATTCAGTGGTCGTATTGGACTCGGTTTTTGGAGTTGCCTGGTGTTCTGTGAGTACCCAGTGGCATCATTTGCTTGACGATTGCCAACTTGCGCAGGTTTTGTCCGCCCAAACTCGTACAGAGTGGAGTCATATGGGCTTTATTTACTATTTGCGGTAAGACCATGTTTTTATATGGCTTTGAGCCCCAACAGCTAACGATGCTTTAGGTCTTCTTGCTGGAGCTGCTTCATGATACTACAGACCCCTCCAAGCTAGACGTTGATTTCGTGGGTTTTCTCCGAGGGATTGTCAAACCTCACTTTTCGACACTGCGGCCGGCCATTATAGATCCAAAGGTGCTTGGGACTTCAGAGAGGCCAACAAACAAGGATAACACAGGAGATACCAAGTAGAATAGTATATGGCAGAATGAAAATAGCAATCTCCGCCCCTTCATAGACGTCGATTTATATACGCCATGTGGCTTATGGAGGGGCTCCCTTTCATTGATACCAACAAAGCCTCTCCAGGTGAATTTATACCGAGGTTATATTATACTGAGGTGTTAGGGTTGGGGTTTATCTATTACAAAGGTGATTAAGTCCCCATTATCGTATATGTGATTGAGTCCCACTCCTATTAAACATTAAAACCCCCCAGTCTTGACGCAGATTCTAGATATTGCGCCAGAATTCGCACTGCGTCTGCATCTATCTTATTTCGTTTAAGAACGCGCGGCTGATAGAATGGTCTATGGCTATCGCCACCTCGTCTGCACCAGGGAGAGCCTCCATGCGATCGTGAAATAGGATGGCGTTATACCTCTCGTGCAGAGCGCTATGTATCCCAAACCCTTTATAAACTCCCATAGGACCGCGAAGCTGGTCTAAGGGGAGGTCTGCACGGACCGATTGACGAATACCGCATCGCTGAGATGTCCGAGAATCGTGCGACGATCGTCCGGTAACAGTAGAGACCCCGTTCCTGCAGGCTTACGAGGTGACGGCGGAGGTGTGATGGGAGACGATGGGTGTGACGTTCGGGCCTGGTCTAACTACAGGGTAGGTAGATCAGAGGGTCGGTTTGTTGTTCGTAGTACGTTGGGTCATAAGTGCGAGACTGGGTAGTCGTCACAGTTAAGTGCTGAAGTTATAGAACTAGAGGTAACTAAGCGTTAATAATTATATTAATAGCTAAGTTATATTTAATGAATGTAAGTGACTCGTGAGTTCTATATACTAGTTGAGTGTGTGTCAGGACCTGGGTTGTTGAAGAGAGTGAGGAGGTGTGACTAGATGGACACTCGCGGCTAGGTTGCCGCGCTGTAGCAGGATAATAGCTAGGGTGCGACTGGTGACTGTATTAATCTCTGCAGGTTCTATGATCACTGGGCCCGTGGGCAGCCTTCTTATACAGGGCCACACGTGACTCTGCCGTGGGGTCGCAGGAGGATCGCTGCTAGGACCCTGCGAAGTTCCTGACACTTGCCTAGACCCTAGATTGGGATATGGGTGCTTCCCGGATATTCCTTGCTAGTTTTATGTACCCTAAGAAGCCAGGCATTAGACTAATTTAATCCTATACCACGATATTAATATTAAGTAGCGGTAGTTATATATATATATTATTGTAGCGCTATGCCCTTGGCGGGATAGGGACCCTAGCTATTGTATTGTGGATGCTGTGAATTGGATTAACCCCAAAGCTAATATATCGCCGTCTCGCTGCCTCTAACTAGGGCATAAAGCCGTTAGATGACTATAGTGGAAATTACCGCGAACGGTCTTTGCCTCGTCATGCTCCTAGACTTGTGTAGTTATGGGTTATTTCGCTCCGCATGGCTTATAGAGGTCTGCCAGTTTCTAGATTAGATTTTTAGTCATGAGTGGAATAGTAGTTAGTTATGGTAGATATCTATAAGGAATTTTCTCACCCCGCTTCTATATATATAGCCCCTAAAGAGGACCCCTGCCTAGGGTAACGCGATGTAGCTACGCGGGCCGTGGAGGTCTATATCTAGTCCCCACACAGTATGCACTCCGTAAGATAAGCCTTCATAGATATCCCCGACGTGGGAGCCAAGATATCTTTATTGCCTAGACATTACTCGAAAGCTCCTTTGGCGGGATTATTACTAGCACGTCGATACGTTCTAGGATCCACTTGAGGCTGTCTGGATGTATGTCGGCGGGTCGAGATACACTATATCGTAGTTCCTATGTAGATGTATCTAACTACTGTAGATCACCGTATAGACCTGCTGCGCCGAGTTCTGGCATGTAATAGTGCCACGGATTTGCTGTTTCATGCTGATCTAGGTGGCTAGCGGCAGCCCCATGCGCGCGTCTCGACGAGCGACATGTGCAGGAACTCTTATAGATCTCGGAGTGGATATGGAGGCATGATTCCGAGTTTGGTGTTTTTGCCGAACCGGAATAGATAACTAGCTAGACCGCGATGGAGATATTATATAGAGATGTATTGTGTTGGGGATGCGGGGCGACGGAAGTACCAATAACATTGACGTTTGATATAGAAGAGAGTAAACCAGGCTACGACCAATAACCGCTACTAGAATAGTAAGTAAAGCCATAATAGTTTGGGAGCCTGGGATACTGCCCGGCGAATAGTCAATGTGACTTTTTATGTAACGTTTTGCCCGAAGGCGGCTGTGGTGGCAGCAACGCGTATATACAGAAAATTGGCTGATAGGAATTTTGAAAGAAAACGAAGGTTTCATTCTTGTTTAAATATGACAGCAGACGTAGCCTTTTGTACATAAGCTTAAGCCTAACTGAGCTACCCTAGGGCTTATATTCTGGGCACCCCATGCCGAAATCCCGTCACAGTACATATAACTATTGGCTGACCTTATGTTGTTAGCCGCCTTTAGCGAGAATACGTATATGTTCCTAACCTAGAGGATCGTCCAGCATAAGCGTTTCCCTATCCAGCCCCGCCGTCAGCCGTCTATTCTGTGCCCACTATTAGATGTTGGCAAAGCTACAACACGTGTAATATAACTTCAGCCATAACCTTCATACTAGAAGCGGGTGACATGCGCACAAATGTCGTGGGCGTTATATCGCTGCATGTAAAGACAGTACTCTAAGTATTTAATGCCTAGTAGCCCTTCCTTTCTTCATGTCGACTTTCCCGCGTATTCTCCCAGTGCGTACCTCACCAGCTGCCCATCCTCGAGCCGGGTTGAACGCGGTTTGCTGAGGTCAATGTAGTAGCAGCCCATCCAGATGTTGCACTTCGGCGGCTCCTAAGCCATACGCAGTCGAACCAGGAGGGTACATCTCGGATTCTTGGGCTCAACCGCAACAAGGGCGAGGTCATCGAGCTGCGTCTCCGCACTGACGCATACGACGGCTACCGTGACTACAAGACAATCGGCAAGACCCTCTGCCACGAGCTCACGCACAACGTGCACAGCGACCACTGCCGCAAGTTCTGGGATCTCTGCCGCCAGATCGAGCGCGACGTCGATCGGGCAGACTGGAAGCCAGGCAGCCACACCATCGGCGAGACCTCGGCCTACCACAATCCGATCACGACGAGAAGGTTCGGCGGCTCAAGATTAGCCATAAAACTGACCACGTTGGTATTGGTGGACGTTTGCTCTGGCGGTATTCAACACACAGCTAGGAGCAAATATGGATGTTGCCCCTTTTAGAGACAAATTCAAGATAGGCCCCACCCGGCCCACCGATAGATCCAAGACGACGCTAATCTCCGCATCCCGTCTTACCGAAGATCCAAACAAATTGCTGAATCGTGCACAAATGCCTCCCCTAGATTTATGGGTTCGATGATACGGAAGCGGCACGGGTTTAGGATCACATCGATTCATGCTTCTTCGGCGAGCGAGCCAGCCTCGGCAACAGAGGGCATACAGTCAGAGATTGAAAAACTGCCACATTGACGAAGGAAGAGGCACTTGTGCGGAGTTTAGCGTTGTCTTGGATCTATCGGTGGATCCGTGAGAGGCATTTGTGCGGGGTGCCGATCACTCACATAGTGTGGCACGTTTCGTGGAGGCACAACCCGCGCAGAGAGGGGCAGAGTGGACGGCGCATCCGCCGTGTTGATCAGGTGTTCCACCGTCCCGATTCAGCTCTTGCCGAATGGATCCGGATTTTGTCCAACAAAAGAGCGTTTGAGGTCGAACCATCTGAGCGGTTTTCACCTACGTTCCTCCTCTCTACCTAGGGTTACTCTCATTCGACCAGTTTCGTGATGATGGTAGTGTCTCGGCTTGGCCACCTTCACGCAAGGCTGGCAACTCGAGTGCTTCAGCCCGTAAGCGCTTCCGTGGGCGTTTTCGGGATTGGCCACGGCCGTCAGCAATTCAGGGCAAGGTCATGCAAAAGCAACCAGCAAGAGCGACTGCTATCGCTAACATCGCCCGGATTCTGGGGCGCGACGCAAACGTGGAAGCGGGCAGGTGTGAACACATCCCGATGTCTCGTCGGGTGTACACTGGGCGACTTCTCCGCCATGTGGTATCTTCAGGTGTTTCACCCAGAAATTGGCATGGATAGCATTATGGCCATCTCAAGTTCGTGTCCTCCTCTCCTCACTCACACGGAATCAGGCAATGCGTTTCTTGTGCAGCGCACTGATCTGCTTCTAGTGACCAGCGGCCTCACGACGTCCCTATTACTGGAGACCGTCCTTTTGAAGTTCGGCCGCGACCGCCTGCCCTGGGTGGCGGCTGCGCGGACCGCGGCCGGCATGAGCATGATTTCCATGATCACCATGGAGCTCGCCGAGAATGCTGTCGACTTCCACCTGACAGGCGGTGTGGTGCAACTGGAATCCCCTGTGTTCTGGATCGCCGCTGTGGTCTCCATGGCGGCGGGCTTCCTGGCCCCACTGCCGTACAACTACCTTCGGCTGCGCAAGTATGGCCGGTCTTGTCATTGAACACAGAGGAAGGGAGAGCAGAATTTTTCGAGGCGTATTCGGGGCGTGATCTCGTTGGCTTTGTCGGCCGTCTCAGTTGTCACAGTGATTGTTCGATATATCTTACACAAATTGAATTTTCAAAAGTGGGTTCCGAAATTGTGACCCGACTACTTGACGTAAGTGTTGACCCATTGGGAGCCACATTAAAGGGCGAAAAATGACCGGTAGACGACGAGGCGAGGCGAGACGAGAGCTAAACTAAACAAAGATCGAGCGAGACGGACAGGTAAGGAAAGAACGCTTGTGCCCGGCCATGTGTGACGTTCGGGACTGGCCTAGCTACAGGGTAACCACATCAAAAGTGGTTTATATTAAAGTTCACCAGCGGGTCAGTAATCGAGCGGTTATTCGGGTCACAGTCGAATGCAGTAGAGTGATTTATACGTTAACATCATATTAATAGCTAGGGAGCTAAGTAGTAACTGAGTATGGTGAAGCTGGGCTCCCTATATACTACCTCTAGCCGCGTATGGTCGCCAGGCGACCAGGTGCCATCAGGAAGGAAGGCAGTCGCCTAACATTCGCACATGAGGTTTATGCGACCGACGGTTGATTGGATGAATAAAATTGGGGTGCCAGTAGGTCACGTGCCATGCGCATGACGACTCATTCCGACCGCATGTTGGGTCGTAACAACATGATCATCGACCAACACATTCTTGATACGGCCTGCCCTGTATGCCCCTACTTTTCGAGCGCAGCCTCAGGCTTGCTGTACCGATAGCCCAGCACCGGCAACCGCGTCTTCAGGAGAAGACTGCTGGTGATGACGCTGATGCTGCTCAGGGCCATGGCCAGAGCAGCCCAGACGGGGTCTAACCTGGTGTGGGCGCCATTCGCCTTGATCGGATAAAGCACACCGGCCGCCACGGGCAGGGCGATCAGGTTGTAGACCGAGGCCCAGATGAAGTTGAACTTGACACGCCTGAACACTACGCGACTGAGGCTGGCCAGGGTGAGCAAGGTGTATAAGTTGGAGTTGACTAGCACGAACTCGGCCGCGGAAATCGCCACATCCGATCCAGATCCGATCGCGACACCGACATCGGCAACAGCGAGGGCCGGCGAGTCGTTCACTCCATCGCCCACCATGGCCACCGTCGGCCTGCGATACACCGGCTTCCTAAGGCCAATGAAGCCCCGGTCAACTTTGATCTGACTCTTTTGGAGGTACTGAATTTTCTCGGCCTTCTGCTCAGGCAGCACACCCGCAATGATGTTTTCGGGTGGGATGCCGACTATGGCGCCGACGGCATTGGCCGTCTTGGGGTTGTCCCCGGATAACATCCAGACCCCGATGCCTTGCTTGCGCAAGGCCTTGAGGACTGGGGCTGCCTCGGGTCGCAGAGCGTCGGAAACAGCGAAGATTGCGAGGGGTGACCATGCCGACGGGCCCCCCGGTTCGATGAGACGCCCGGCCGCAAGAACAACCGACTTGGCCTGGTCTTTCCAAGTGTCCAGCTCGTTCAGAACGGTTCTATCAAAGACGGCTTGATAGTCCGCCATGAGGGCTTCGTTTCCCATGATCACCTCCATGGGCCTGGGAGATGACACGGGTGAAAAGGAGCCCTGGATGCCCTTGCCTGGGACTTCCTTGACTTGCTGGGGCTTCAGAGGCTCCACGCCGCGCGACACAAAGAACGAGACAATGGCTTTGGCAATAGGGTGACTGCTGTTCCCCTCCAGCTCGTTCAGGCAGCTCGACACGACCTGCTCGGACCAGGTTGCGTCGTTGGCAGGCGTTAGGAATCGGTGGTCGGTTAGCTTGGGCTCTCCGCCCTCGGTCAAGGTGCCTGTCTTGTCGAACACCACGATGTCGAGCTTGCTAGCCTCCTGGAAGGCCTCGCCGCCACCCTTGGCGAGGATGCCGTGCTTGGCGGCCAGCCCCCCCCCGACAAAGAGGGCAGTAGGCGCGGCCAGGCCTATGCCACAAGGGCATGCGATGACAAACACGGCGATGGCAAACTGGAGAGACCAGAAAGGCCAGCCGCCGATAGCGGTGTCCCGATAGCTCGGAGGCAGGCGGCCCGATTCGCCCAGACAGAGCCATGTCACCCAGGTCACTATGGCGACAAGAGTTACAAAGGGCACGAAGTAACCCGTGATTGTGTCGGCGACGCGCTCAATCGGGGCCCGACGCGACTGGCCCTCGCGGACAACCTTGATGATCTGGTCCAGGAGCGAGCCGCCGGCGGCGCCCGTGATACGTATTGCGATGGGGCCCCCTTTGTTGATGGTACCTGAGTAAACGGCATCACCGAGCTTCTTCTGTATCGGTCTTGACTCGCCCGTGAGGCTCGACTCGATAAACTCGGCTTCGCCGTCGACGAGAATGCCGTCCCAGGGCGGCGAGCCACCTTGCACGACCCTAACAATGTCGCCCACGTCGAGCATGTCGATCGGCACGTTCTGGGACTTCATCGTCTCTTCATTGGGATCCTTCATGAGTAGTATGGCCTCCTTGGGCCGAAGGCTACCTAGCTTACTTACGGCGTCGCCAGTTTTCGCCTTACTGTACGCCTCTATCAAGCGGCCAATGAGCAAGAACAACGTCAGGAACACCACGGCATCGAGGTGCGTCTTGGTCTTCTGCATGTGATGACCGTCATCAGGAAGCGTCGTCGCAATGATAATCTCCACGATGGAGCCAAAGTAGGCAATCGTGGTGGCGAAGCTGATGAGCATGTCCATGCTGCCGAACCGGTAGAAGCGACGCAGGATGGGCGTTCGGCTGCCAGGCCTCCACAAGTTGTATAGCTCTTTGATCGTGCGCCGGTGGAAGACGTCCGTGGCGAAGAAGTAGACCGGCGTGGTGATGGCCAGATTGGCCCACTCTGCCCGGGAAACACCCTTCAGGGTCGACATGAGGTATCGCTGGCCTGGGTCTTCCGACGAGACGAGGTTCATGTAGATAACCCCGATGATGAGGGCGGGGATGGCGGCCACTAGCGACAAGATGACCCGGTAGAAGGTGCGTAGCATCGTTCGCCTGACCAGCTGCCTCGACCGCTCCTCCACCGTCGGTGGGTGATAGATGGTCACGGTGAAGGCTGGATCGGCCGCTGAGAGGGCCGACAAAATGTGTCTCACAGTTAGGCTCGGGGCCTGCGGTGTATACGAGAACGTTGCGTACGGCTTATCCAACGTCGGGGGCTTATCCATGACGACGGCATCGCCGAAGGTCGCCACGGCCTCGATGGCTTTGCGGGGGCAGTGTTGGCAGTACATGCCGGCGACGTGGACTGTCAGGTTCCTGCGACTATCCCTGCCGCGTCCATCGGCCACGTCGACAAGGTCGTTCAGAGAGGCGGTATAGCCTACATCCTGGATCGTCGCGATGATCTCGCGCAGGTTACCCTTGTCCTCGAATACCACCGTGGCGCTGGTGGTGATGAGATTGACGTCGACGGACTTCATCCAGGGAAGCCTCTCCAGCGCCTTGGTGATCGTCCCGACGCAGGAGCTACACGTCATGCCTCCCACCGACAACGACGCTTGCCACGTCTCCGAAGGCGCACCAGCGCCAGCGACTTCAGTCAGCTCATCTAGGGTCGCTTCGTATCCGACCGAGGCGATAACCCTCGCAAGCTCGTTTGCATTTTCCTCGCCATAGAACCTGACGGTCGCTGTATGGGTCAGAAGGCCGACGCTGGCCAAACTGATCCACTGTTTCGCTTCGAGCGCCTCAGTTATCTTGCTGACGCAGGAGCTGCAGCTCATGCCACTAATCTCTAACACTGCCTGGTACGCTTGCGGCGGCTCTGACGGCCCGACGACGACCAATGATCCCGCCTTGTCAGCTGGGAATGCCGTATCGACTGTGTCTTTCTCGCTACCATCGGCAGGGACAAGCTCGCCTGACCTCGGTTCATGGCAACGTCTGCAGTTCTTTGCGTGTTCCAGCCTCCTTGTTTCTTTGTCGGGGCCTTCACTACCTTGGCTCCACACCTTTGTCAGATTGTGGAGCCACGGGACGGGAAAGTCATCATCGGATGGGCCGGCGGCCTCGATCGCCTCTTGCAGCTTGGGACTGGGAATGACGCTGTCCACCTCGTAACCCGAGCTGACCAGCGCTCTCGCCGCTATGCGCGGGTCGAATTCCGGGCTATGCTCGACGGTGACAGTGTGGTTGACAATTGTCGTCGTGACGGATGAGGGGGGCGGGTCGAGATGGAGGAGCAGGTTGTCGATGAACTCGGTGCAAGTGGCACAGTGAATGTTTGGCACGAGGAATGTGGTCGACAACCCCGTTACGGGAGATGTCGTGCGCTTGTCTGGAGGCATCTCGACAGCCGCACAAGTGACAAGCTGGTGAAGGAGCTGAACGGTGCTTTGTGTGGATGGGGAACTTTGAACCTCTACCCTCACCCAACCGACACGGCGATGGGCCTCTTTTGAACCAGCTTGGAACCGGGACTGCCTAGAAAAAAGTCTCGGTAATCTAGTCCAGTAGCTCCTTCGAGAAGACTCCAGAGTCCTTAGCTGCTAACTTGAGACCAAAGGGATGACGTCTGACGGTTCGCCTTGCCGGAACCGCCTTGGGAAAATGGGCTGACCCCGTACGGATGCAGGCACTGTGGTGGAGATATTGGCGTTGAGCAAATTGTGCGACGACTTATACCCGGGGAAATGGGAACATCGGCTTCTTGAAGTAGGTCCTGCGCGGGTTGTGCGGCGACAAACGTCTGGGGAAGTGGAGCTATGTGTATGTCGTATGGGGTTGCCACGCCCACAAGATGCCCGACCTACGCCCGTTTTGCGTGATTTGTGCGTTGACTCAGCCTAGCTAACAGAATGGGTCTCTGCGCGGTTTGTGCGGTACGTTGAATATTTGTCACCCTGATAACGACCCTCAGACACCTCCAGAATAGCCCTGTCCCTCCCTTTTTGAGACTTTTGTGCGAAACCTCTCTTCGGCCAGCCGAGGAGTAATCCGAATCACCTCTCGGCTGTGGGATTGTCGAGAAATTTCTACGTCTATGGCTCAGGGACTTCGGCTATGCCTTAAAAAGGGGCGGTGTTGGTTGCCGTCCCTCCCTCTGCTCAGTGTCAACCAACACCGAAGCCAACGCCGTACTTACCAAGTGCCCTCCTTTCTACCCTCCTTCAGATTATTCCAACGCCGTCGTTCACCGCTTGAGCGCCGCGATGATGCGCACTTTTCAGTTCGAAGTCCAGATGGCTTGCGAGAGTGAGTGCGAGGCAGACGCGACTTGTTGCGTACATAGGCTTTTGATTGACCGGATATAGGCTGTGCGTCGGCCGTCAAGAAAGCACTTGTCCCTATGAACGGTCTTCAATCCGTTGAAACGTCCGTCGAAGAGCAGATTGTGACGGTGATTGCCGCCGAGGAAATCACAATGGAGGAGGTGGGGAACAAGATCAAGTCGTTGGGCAAGGTCGTGAAGGACAGCTGGATTTTATGAGTGGACGCCTGTTCTGGGTGCTGGATGTTAACCCCCATGGCCGCACGATTGGGCGCCGTATTGTTCTGAGCTCGTGTCGGACTAGTTCAATATTGCGTCCTCGTCCAATCGAACAGAAAGCTATTATCTCACCACTCGCAAGCCGAGCGCCCTGCGATGTGTCAACAACCACGATGCCATAGTTTGCCCCAATCATGGTGGCGGCTGGTGGAAGACCGAAGCCTCCACGGTGCGACTAAGACGGAGGAGGATCGACCCATGTTTCAATGGCGGTGGAGCTCTTTCTTGAGCTCTCCTTCAAGAAACCTCTCAAAGTTGTGGCCGCCGTACGATGCTTGTAGTCGTTGTGCTATAGTTGTGGATTTGAAGCCCTCATGTGACTCACTTAAGAGAAGGACTTCCGACATTTGTCAGGGTAACAGCATCGAAACCAAGACTTGTATGACCACAGAGTACCTCCTAAGTCAGCCAGACAGTAGCATCTCACTAACTATTAACATTACATCTGCAATAAACACCCCACCAAACTCAAGCGTACCTCTAACTTAAGAGAAACTAGATGGGCATATATATCTAATAAACAACAGTCCACACAGTCGTATGGCCCACCACTAATCCTATGATCCCTAAGGTCAAGCTTTATACCAGCATCGCTGTTCAGTGGCATTCCCTCCAAGTTCTCAAAATCAGTCGATAGCAGCGTCGCTTTGCCCCCCAGCGTCCTGACAACGCCTTCAGGATTTCTTTTGTAGAATGTACAGCTCTGTTTCGAGAGCTATTGGATTTGAGCGAAGAGGTCCAAGTCATATACAGCAATTCAGTCTGCCGCTCTTCTCCAGTAAACACTATTTTTTTTCAATGATTTCGTCATCGTAATCATCACCACCATTGTCATTGTCGCAATCATAATCATCGGAGTCAACGTCGCTGACATCCTGTCCCAATCATCGTCTTCCACATGAACTGTTGTGCTCAGTGTCCATCCCCAACTCCCAATTCTCCTTCTGAAATAATCACTCCATCCATCTTGACAAGAGCTCAGACATAAAACAGCTAGAGAGACTATGGTAGAGGTTACCGACTGGAGCAGAAGGAGACGCAGTCCTTGCAAAGGGCAGCGTGATATCTGAAAGCAAGGAGCGGAGACACTTATTAATATTCGTACGCTGCATAGCTGCCGATAGGGCAGCTGGGACTCCTGTTGCATTGTCCTAGGAATGTCCTCGTCCTAGGAAGTTAGGAAGAGTGGCTAAACAGAAAAGGACCTCTGGATGCTTGCGAAGGTGTGGTATCTGGCTCGGTAGCTATGGCGTTGGAATAGTAATGTAGCATTCGTAGAGCTCAATGCGCATGAATGTTATGTGTGCCACTTGAAGGTTTGCATACGAGAGCACAGTCAGAAAATATAGTCCAAACACATACATAGATTATCCACACATCCCCAAGGACACTTGCTGAAAGTCCAATAATAGACATAAAACCTTTTCCATTTCCAACCCGTTCAATACGATTGAGTAGAGATCCTCTGTCCTGCAATACTGTCTGCTTGTGCATTATGAAAGCATTGTGAAAGCCCATACGCATTGACTTACTTCACCGCGTACCTGCTTCGAGCTCGTAGTCTCGCGCCGTAGAAGTACAACGGAAAGATACCCCCAATACATGCAACGGTACACCCCGCCAGAATGCTGATACCGGGGCCTATACCAAGGTTTTGGTAAAGTGGGTAGGCGAAAAGCACAGCTCCTGCGGCGAGGGAGGAGCGGGCCGCATCATTACCCGCGAAGAGTGAAGCGGCGTACTGTGGGTAGGTAAAGGACAGGTACATGAACAAGCATTGCATCATCATGAACATTCCGATGTTATAAATCGCAATCCCTATCACCGAAACTATCCAGTGAACAGATGTTCGCGAGGTCCAGCCTAATATTTGAACTGTCAGTTGACTTTTTGATGCGTAGGCAGGCGGAACGACCCACCTGTCCAACCAGGCCACAACGGGGAAGCACTTACCGATAATGAAAAGCCCCACTGGTGGTACAAAACACGCGTAAAGCCCCGGGATAAGACAATTTTCTGGAGCACCTAGCCCTCGCGCCCTGATTGCCGGCTGCCATACGGCCCAGATGTAGAGACAGTAGATGACCAGCGAGATAAGGACCCCTATCAAGACGGATAAGAAAACCAGACCGATTTCTCCGGGAGTGAAACCGTAGAAAACAGGATAGACGAGTGGCAACGCTTCGAAGAAAGAATAATAGGTGCCGTAGACCAGGCTGGTGTACACAGCCGTGTAAGTAATCGCAGGGTCGAGTATCATGATCTGCACTGGCCTCAGGAGTGATTCGACAAGACTTTGATGCAAGGTCATCTTCGATTGCTTGATTTCCCCCTGCGACTGGAGTCGTTGGTTACCCGTTAGGCGACGTAGACGAGAGGCACGGCGCAGAAGTATTGCGTCCGATAATGTCTCTGGCAGTAGGAAGAAGAAGGCGACCCAGACAGGACCACTCGCCCAGAGCATTTCCCACAGAGACCATCTCCAACTATGATTTGGTAAGCCGAATTGACGATCAACAGACACACCTGAAGCATTCTTACCCCATCACAGGTACGCTAAACCCGGAAAGTAGAGGCCCAAGTGCGGGGCCTGCTACAGCGCAGACAGACCATAACGCAATCGCATAGGGCAGATTGATTGGAGAGAACTAGTGCAATAATCAGTTCTGCCCTCTCTGTAAATTTTACATGCAACTTACAATGTCGCTCATAGAGGCAGCTCCGGTGGCGAGACAAGGTGAACCGAAAAAACCTTGCAAAAATCGTAGAGTGATCAGTCCCCCAAAGTTATTGACCATTGCAGTGGGAACAGATAAGATAACAAAGAGACCAAGAGTCACAATGTACGGCGGATTTCTGCCCACTGCCGGGATTTCACTAAGCGGTGAAAACAGGAGCGGACCAAGGCCATCTAGTCAAGAGCGCTCGAATCAGTAAAGTGTGGGCAAAAGCGAGAGTGGTTCTACTCACAAGCTAGGACATATAGAGCAAGCCCAAGAGATGCCGCCGTGTAGGAAACATCGAAAGTTGCCTTGACCCCCCTGATCCAAAGTTAGCGACGAGCGGGACTCATCTATGAAGTCTGACTCACTCTATGCTTGAGACATAGATGGAAGATCCGCCATACACCACGAATGTGTACAGACTGCAGAAAATTTTAACTCTGTGCAGATAGGTCTGCGGGATTGGACGACTCACTTTATTAACGACGCAACGCATAGCTTCTTAGGTAGAGACCAGTTTTGCGGGTTCTCTGCATCGTTCTCGTCATACCAGTCCACCAAACTCTCGATCTGTGGGCTTGGAGATGCTTCCGAGTCGTTGATATCCGTCCTTGAAGAAGCCTCGAGACTGCTCAGTTGCGCATTTTCGCGGCCGAGTGAAGGCTCAGAGGGGTTCAGGTGCTGCACAGGCCATTGCCAGCTCGGTTTCTCCTCTGGATACAGGAGGACCCTCCTGCCAGACGCGAAACGGATCAGCTGGCCAGCTGTCGAGTCGCGGATAATGTCAAGCATTGTCGTTTCTTAGCGGTAGGCAAACACTTGATCGATAAAATGTTCAACGGCACCAGTCGTGGAACTTCGCAAGAGAGCAGTAGCTGCTAAGGCCATATATATAGGCATGTGCGGTCAGCGACTGACTGCTGTATCACTTTTGCAGAGAAGATTCCCTTATAATCTCGCCAATTCCACCATGGTGTCTAGCCGGAGATGGCAAGACACTAACCTCATGGTCCTAGGTTTGACGGCCGGGATGATTGAGATTGGTGAGTCGAGATCCACTTTGGCAATTCTAAAAGCAGAAACCTTGACACGCATAACGCACGCAGAAGTCTAGAACATCTAAGATTTCCCCAGGGGTCTGCCGCGTCTTCAAGTGGTTAGGCCGAGAGACGATTCAATATGTACCCAGATGCAGAGGCTACGAACCGAACTCAAGCTTGCCCGGACTTAAGCATCATACTTTCCTGATACATTCAAAATGTGGAGCATATCACATCACGAGTTCGCCAGAGGCTGTGTTCCTTTAATTCTCAGATACTTCTATTCCGCTTCCTGATTTGAAATGCAAATATGTCTCAGTTGTAGTGGTATGTCTTCCAAAAGTGCAAGCAGAGATTAGTCTATTCTACTCGCAGCCTATGCAACTTTATTACGTTAAAAGATATCTACCGGATTCGGTTGAGTAGTTTGTGCGTTCTTGGGCGAGGACCGAGGCATTCCCATTTCGTAAAACTTGGCACATTTCCGTGAAAGCGATTTTTGCGGAAAGATGGCTCCTCGCAGTGTCACACAACTGGGCCTAGAGCCCTGCAACAGATTCTAACGCTTGCCCTTGGTGAATTGCGCCGAGCGTCGATCTCCTGAGCCTTATCATTTTTTCACGTCCGTATGCGATGTAGGCTGCTCCACACAATTGACGGTACGCACCATACCATTATGTTAACACTCTCAAGGGGGGAAGCGTAAGATGAATGAAATATGAAGAAGAGCTCTAAAGAGACCGAGACTTTTTACAGGAGCCTACTGAGTCCATAAGGAGCTCGACCGCCCCATGCTTACCCTGGTACAGAGACCACGACTCCAACCAAGACTTAACCTGGGTAAAGAATCCACATATCCGCCTCTAAGAAGCTCCACTAGATAGCTGATTTCTCTAAAATGTGGAGTATATCATAAATTCTCCACTTCTCACCAGGAACGCACAAATACCTCACATGCAGTAGTGGTGTGGCAAAAGTTGGAGTCAAACGTCGGCTGACTTTAGACCCTATGCCATGTGAAAAGGTAACGCCAGGGAGTATGCAGAGCTCGATTGGGGGGTTTTGGGGTTCTTTGTCGCGAGAAGGGTAAGACAATTACCCGTTTTTGTGTCACAAATGGACTGCTGATTGCTACTTTTGTTATATTAAAGGACCATGGTATATAAGGCCGTTTCCGGGAACACAATTCTTTCTGAAGACCATCTATCCTTACGTTCGTTTATTGGATAACAGCGAATGGAGTCTTCTTTCTGTCCTAGTTCGGGGCCGGAGCCAGGTGAACGGGATAAATCCTGGCTCTCACCCGTCATTCCTGCCTTGATCTCTACCTCTTCCTGCTGGTTGCCGGTAAATTGGCTTCTTCCTAGCATGCCGAGCAGTGTACTGAATATTTTAGTGTAGGCTCTCTTCGATTTAGCTGCCTTCTCAATTGCTGCGATATCAGCGACCCACTCATTGAGCTCAGTCTCCGAGATCCTTACACTTCTGATCGTCGGCTTTGATCTTGCTCGGGGAAACGTGGATCGGCGATCTTTGACACGGGTTGTTTGATCTTTGGTCATCCTAATGTTTGCACGATTCTTACGAGCACGGAAGGAGCCTGGTGTGTCTTGTCACTGATACTCGATACTTGGGAGTCATTTTGTTCGTGTAAATAAGGTCTCTTCCTGGATTCATGAGTGATCAGCTCACAGAGGGAGATGCGAAATCTCAAACCGTCAAATTCCGGCAAGAGGTCGCGCTCCATTGTCAGAAAATCAGCCATACTCCTACAATGGCGATCGACAGACTTTATAGCTAAGATGAAGGATTATTTTAGTTATATCAATGGAGAGCTCGTACCTCAAACCCCTCAGAGGAAGTCTATTGTCCTACACTGCCTTTGACGCCTCCTGGTCTTGCCTGGTAAGGGCGACTATGCTTACCGTGATGAAAGAGCAGGGGCTTGGGGCGAAGGGAGGGCAGCCAGCTCACAAATGACATGATTATTTTCATGGCGTAATTCTAAAAGAGGGCCCGATCGAGAAACATGAAACAGCCTCGCTGGACACTTTCTTGAAAAGCAATTCAGGACTCAACCATTCAGAGCACGCTTAAGATGTTGTACTTACGTATTGCTCATCGAGCCCGTGGAGACGTTACATAGGCCGAACCGGAATAATCGATGGGCCGATATCCGTGACCTGTGGAGCACCTCAGGCAATGACGTGTTCAACGTAGTCTCGGGGGAGCATAAAAACAATCAGCTGTGAACCCTTTGTCCTAGACAAAGGACTTCGCACCCCATCAAAAAAATGTTAATCGACGGAATCAGGTTTGCCTGCAATACTTGCATTCGAGGTCACCGCGCTGCGCAGTGCCAGCATAACGGTAAGTGTCACTTGGGGAGAGCTCGTACACTCACCTTGGCTGATATCCGAATATAGACCGTCCACTCCATCATGTTCGTGGCAAAGGACGTCCAGTTTCACAATGTGGTCACTGCCGTTCGTTGCGCCAGACTCAATCTGTCCATACCATGTGCAAGTGTGCCCTCCTCTCACGAACCTCCAGCGATAAGCAAGTTCGCGCAGGTAAGCTTCTACGGCTGATCATTCGGAAGCTATAACTAACCGCTATTATCTCACCGTAGCACGATGCCTCTGTATTCACGGCGAGGTCTGTAATTGCGCTTCCAACCAGCCGAACAAGGAGCCTGGCGTGGTTTCGAAAGCCGTGCAGCAGAGCAGCAACCCATCTACCATCTCCTCCCAAGTCCAGTTAGCCGCGGACCAGAGCAGCCTCTACTCATTTCAGCCAGGCGGCTTGAATTCGAGTCAAGCTCCCGAATCTGGCGTAACGAACTACGTCCTCTTTTCACAGCAGTTCAATGAACCCACTGACTGGCATCTGAATGATGTCATCGGTAGCTTCCCCCCTTTAGTCGTCCCCCCTTTAGTCGGCAACTACACGACGGCCACCGCAAGTTTTGAAAACGGCGACTCGGTGTTCGAAGGAAATACGTTTCCGGTATTGGATGAAACAATGTTTAGTTTTGAGGACTGGACGTTCGACTATTCGCAGCCTGTAATCGACTCCTCGATAACGGACAACGCGGAATTAGTCAGTTTCGAAGTGCAGTCGGGGATCGATGATAGCTACGAGGATGTTAGCATAACTTATGGACCAGTCTAGCAGTGCAAGAAGGACCTTTTCCTTGCATTTGATTTTAACACCGCCCACTCCACCCTCAGGGGTTTTTTCAAGATATACCCTGCGTACGTCCGCGACTTATCTTAAGTGCAACCTTCATCGACATTCCAATCTGAATCCCAATTGTAAAGGCAGTTTTCTAAAGCCATGTACGAAAGTATGCAGCGTAGAGGGGTGTGCGAAGATTTGTGTCTCGCAGACAATTGATGCGGTTCACCATTCAGCTCGAGCTACTACTTTGAGGAGTATAGATCCTAAGAAAGTTAGTGCTCAGAGATAGAATTAGGAGATAGCCCCACTCAAGATGAGATGTTTGTGCGGCATTGCGTGGTTTATGCTGAGAATAGATGAGAGGTTTGTGCGTCGCTGATGAAATTATTTGCTGATTAATTAGGTTTGCCGATCAGTACAGTAGAAGTGGGCGACTGGACGACAACCTGTCTAGTACATCGGGGCACCAGACCAGCCAAGACTGAACGCTTAACGTCCAAGCAGCCCTCAGCGTCGCCAGGGTTAACAGATTAAAAGCTTCCGATTTGCCAAGAATCTCACATAATCGGGCAGCGAGCGGTCATTTTGCGCGCGCGAGCTTCTCACCTGTCGCATTTATCGGATTTAACCCCCACCGTCGTATGCCACCCCAGCAGCACATTATTTAGCCCCCGATCCCCTACTTTGCATATCTTTTCTCTTACTCAGAGAGCCTAGCCTACCTACCATTTTCCACTTATGATTAATACTTGCAATACTGTTGGGTGTCTATCTTAACACAACTTCATCTATCCGGATACTTCGTCGGCTGGTTTCCGCATCCTCACCACCCCACTGCTGCCTGTCACCACTTACACCAATCACAACGGTCACTATCAACTCACAACAAACCGCCGACCATCTACCACGCCGGCCAGCTTGACAGCCGGGATTTCATGATGGGGTTTTCATCACCGTCAGAAGACCAGAAGCCGGTCACTATTTCGAAGAAAAGCCCAACATCCAACACTAAGTCCGTCAAGCCGCAACATCGTGCACCAAAGCGTGCTGGATCTGCTGCCTCAGTGCACCACTATGACAACCTCACTCATGGATTAGGTATGGACAGAAGGCTCAAGCGTGTTTGGAAAGCTTGTGAGAGATGTCGCACGAAGAAGACCAAGGTACGTTTGGTGCATCTTGCAGATAGCGACGCGTCGATTGGCTAACAGTTAGTCAGTGTGATGGGGAGTTCCCCTGCAAGAGGTGTAAGGACGACGGACTTGTATGTACTGCTGGCGTGCGGAAGAAGATCGGGTTCAAGCAACTGCCGAGGGGGTATGCCCAATTCCACGGTTGTCATCGAGATCATTCCACTCACATTCGTTAGATACGCTGAAGTTCTTGAGAACACGCAAATCGCCCTCATCGCTACCGTCCACAAGCTCTACAACATGGTCCGCAGCGGCGAGCAATGGCATCTAGGCGAGTCTGAGCTTAACGATCGAGGTCTCCCGGTTATCCACAACATCGCATCGAAACTCGGCGCGATTCGTCCCAACAGCGACATCAATCTTCCCGTTCACTTGGTCTTCCCCGAGGACGAGGCTGGCATGGCCGAGCTAGCTCGACAACTTGAGGAGCAGCTCCCACACCAAGAAACAATCCCGATGTCCTTGTCGCACAGGGGCGGCGGTTCCACAGCATTGTCGACGAACTCTCCTGAACTGGATCATTCGGATGATGGCGGGCTTGACAAGAACTACAGGAGGCTAGCGTTTGGAGAGGGCAATCTAGCGACAGGAATGTCATCACTAGCAAGCCTGACACATAGTCTCGGCTTCGAGAACACCCCGTCTTCTGACTTCGAGGTCAGCAGCTTCAACCTCTTCTCGAATGAAGCACCGCCCGGTACTTTCACCCCGCCGATGTGGCGGGAAATGATGCCGCGACAATCCACAGAACTCCCGACTCTGACGCCGCAACAAACAGCTCGGATGCAACAAGTGCAACGGCAACGAGAACAGATGATGCAACAAAACATCGCGTTAGGGAGCAGTCAGATCATGGGTTATAACATGGGTGGCATGAAGCTCCAAGGGCTGTCGCATCCTAACTCCGATCCGATGATCTCAATGGGTGATCCTATGGTCTATCACAGCTTCGACGATAACGACCAGAGACCCTAGCCTCTAACTGGCGGCGATTCTACTCTAGATAATTTTATTGATATTAGGTAAAAGTAGATACTAATTTAGACCAGTTTTCGATAGAGTAGATTTATTAATATATAAGGGTAAACCCTTACTCTTATCCTAATATTCAATCGGAGCAATGTTTAGTAGACTTAGTGTTACGACCCGTTATGCGGCCTTTACGTGACCCTAAAACACCCCCACTAATTTCCTCTAATTATCACTAAACACCTACTTAGCCTCCCTAGCTTATAATGCTCCTATATAGGCTCACTGTGAGCCTTAGGGAATTATAATAAGCCTGACATTCAATCGGAGCAAGCTATAGTAGAGCCCATAGAAAATCTCCCGCTAAATGAGAATATGCTAGTAAAGATAGGCATAGGGCCCATTAATAAAGGCCCATTAAATAAGATTAATTATAATTAGTCTAGCTATAGGGTATTATTAGGGAATAAATTTAGAATAGAGATTAATAATAAGGGTCTATAAAATAAAGTATATAAGATTATTAGCTAGAGGAAGAAGTATATATAATTAAAGGAGTAAGGGTTTAGGGATAGGGATAATATAAATCTATAAGGAGGGCTAGGTAAATTAGGATAAAGTATTATAGTTAGTAAAGGTAATTATAGAGCTATTTATTTATATATAAGTATTCCTATTTCCTATTTATTAAGAATATAGGTTTATATATATAATAGGAGAAGTAACGATAGGTTTATATCGATACTATTAAAGAATTAGGTTAGATAAATAAAAGAGAATTATTAAAGCTATCTAGTAGATTATTAATTTTATCTAGATATAAGAAGAATTAAAAGATTTCTAATACCCGCCGCTAGATAGTAAGCTAATATAGTATATCTAGCCGCTAATAAAAGACGGTATATAATATAATAAATATAGCTATATTATGTGAACCTAACCGCGAGGCCGGTGATATTTTGGGCCATAATACCAGCTAGGCTTAACCCCTGTCCCCTGCCAAAGGGTTCGCGCATAGACGCGATAGGGGTAATATAATACTACCTCTAAAATACCAGTTTATAAGCTAGCTAATTAGAGGAGATAAGGCGCCTAGGTTAGGAAATAAAGACCGAAGAATTCCTAAAGATAAAGGAAAAAGGAGAGGGGAAGAGTGTGACGTTCGGGCCTGGTCTAACTATAGGGTAGATAGATCAGAGGGTTGGTTTATTATTCGTAGTATATTAGGTTATAAGTATGAGACTAGGTAATCGTTATAGTTAAGTGCTAAAGTTATAGAACTAGAGATAACTAAGTATTAATAATTATATTAATAGCTAAGTTATATCTAATAAATATAAGTAACTTATAAGTTCTATATATTAGTTAAGTATACTAGGATTATACTATATCTTAGCGCGGTCTATATACTAGAGTATATAATGCCTTAGCGCGATCTATATACTAGAGCATATGATATCCTAGTGCGGTCTATATACTAGAGCATGCGATATCCTGGCGCGATCTATATACTAAAGTATATAATATCCTAGCGCGGTCTATATACTAGAGCGTATAATATCCTGGCGCGATCTATATACTAGAGCATATAATATCCTAGTATAGTCTATATACTAGAGCGTGTAATATCCTGGCGCGGTCTATATACTAGAGCTATTAGTTAAAAATTATAGGGGGTATTTTAGGGTTATATAAAGGCTATATAATGGGTTATAATATAATATCCCCTTTTCTAAGATCTTATCTTAAGATTAATTAAAACCCTAGCGTGCCCTATCTATTAGTTTATCCCTTTTTCTTCCTTTTATTCTTTATAATATTAATAAGATATTAAAATATATTTCTAAACTATCTTATATAAAAACTATATAATATTATATGCTTATTATAAAGATATAGAAAAATGGTATTAAAATTATACCTTATACCTAGTATTTTAAGATAAAGTATATTTATAAGGCTAAGGAAAATGGTTCTTATTATTATTATTATACTCTTAATAGGTAGTCTTATAATAATATAAGCATGGCTTTAGCTTATAAGTCTTTTTATTATTTTTATATTTCCTAGCTAACTTTAATAATAAATTAAACTTTAAAAGAGTAAGAGAGGATTAAAAAGGAGATTAAAAAATTTAAGGAGATACTTTAAGAGACTCTAGTATATTTATCCTAGTTATAGTAATAATATAATTCTCTTAAGTCTTATTTTTTAAAGTTATTTAAATAGGGAATATAATAGCTTAATAAGGAGGATAGTATTTATTCCTAAGAGAAGGCGATTTTAGAGAAATAATAGACTATTAATATTACCTAGTTAATAAATTACCTTAATTTAATTAACTAGTTCTCTATACTTAATAGATTATTTCTTTTTAGTAATATTATTAAATTAGTTAGTGGTAGTTTATTAGATATCTAGTGGGTTCCTATATATTTTTAGTATTATTATATCCTTTCTATTTAATTAGATACTTAACTTCTTTATTTATAATCTATTTATTAATAATTTATTTAGATTTATATTTCTCTTTATAGACTTTAATATCTAGTTATTATTTTATATTTTATAATACCTTTTCTAGTAATAAGATATAAAAGGTTTAGGGTTAGGGTTAGGGTTAGGGTTAGGGTTAGGGTTAGGGTTAGGGTTAGGGTTAGGGTTAGGGTTAGGGTTAGG